>CAUYQU010043593.1:0-30456 GCA_963574635.1 Cheracebus regulus | reverse complement strand
ACAGAGCTGGGCCTTCCCGGGTTCAGCTGTGCTTGCTCTCAGTCCTCAGCGCTTCCAATTGCTGTTCTCCTTGTGGGGATGGGACCAGCCGAGCCCGACTAAAAGGGCACCCAGTCCCGTACACTCCGCACCGAGAAGCGCCGCGCCGGCCAAAAGAATCACGCTGGCGACCCGTGTGGCTCCTTCGCCGGGAATCTCCCAGTTTGTGGGCATCAAAAATCTGTCTGCAATTGCGGCATCCACTCAGTCTCTGCGCCTTCACTGGGAGCCACAATCCCCGCTGCTGCTATGTGGCCATCTTGGATCTCTCTCTGCCCGGTGTTGAAGTTTTTTCTGTTTCTTAGTTTTCCTTTGGCGGATGCCCGTTCCCCACAGAGCTGGACCTTCCCGGGTTCACTGTGCTTGCTTCCAATTGCTGTTTTCCTTGTGGGGATGGGACCAGCTGAGCCCGTCCATCCCGTATACTCCGCACCGAGAAGCGGCGCACTGGGGCACCGGCAAAACAGCCGCGCCGGCCAAAAGAGTCATGCTGGTGACCCGTGTGGCTTCTCTTCCGGAAATCTCCCGGTCTGTGGGCAACCAAAATTCGTCGGAAAGTGCGGCGTCCACTCGTTCTCTGCGCTTTCACTGGGAGCTACATTCCTGAGCTGTTGCTAATCGGCCATCTTGGATCTCTTTCCCTAGCACATGTTTTGATGGGATTGTTTGTTTTATTCTTGCTGATTTGTTTGAGTTCTTTGCAGATTCTGGATATTAGTCCTTTGTCGGACATATAGATTGTGTAGATTCTCTCCCATTGTGTGTCTGTTAACTCTGCTGATTATTTCTTTTGCTACGCAAAAGCTTTTTAGTTAATTAAGTCCCATCTATTTATCTTTGTTTTTGTTGCATTTGCTTTTGAGTTCTTGGTAATGAAGTCTTTGCCTAAGCTGATATCTAGAAGGGTTTCTCTGATGTTGTCTTTTAGAATCTTTATGGTTTCAGGTCTTAGCTTTAAGTCTTGGATCAATCTTGAGTTTATTTTTGTGTAAGGTGGGAGATGAAGATCCAGTTTTATTCTTCTACATCTAGCTTGTCAATGATCCCAGCACCCTCTATTGAATAGGGTGTCCTTTCCCCACTTTATATTTTTGTTTACTTTGCCAAAGATCAGTTGGCTGTAAGTATTTGGCTTAATTTCTGGGTTCTCTATGCTGTTCCATTGGTCTATGTGCCTATTTTTATACCAGTACCTGTTTTGGTGAATATGATCTTATAGTACAGTTTGAAGTTGGTTAATGTGATACTTCCAGATTTGTTCTTTTTGCTTAGTCTTGCTTTGGCTATGTGGGCTCTTTTTTTGTTTCATATGAATTTTAGAATTGCTTTTTTTTTAGTTCTGTGAAGAATGCTGATGATATTTTAATGGGAATTTAATTTGTAGATTGCTTTTGGCAGTATGGTCATTTTTACAATATTGTTTCTATATCTATAAGCATGGGATGTATTTCCATTTGTTTGTCATCGATGATTTCTTTCAGTAGTGTTTTGTAGTTTTCCTTGTAGAGGTCTTTCATGTCCTCGGTTTGGTATATTACTAAGTATTTTTTTTTTTTGTAGCTATTGTGAAAGGAGTTGATTTCTTGATTTGATTCTCAACTTGTTTGCTGTTGGTGTATAGCAGAGCTACTAATTTGTGTACATTAATTTTACATCCTGAAACTGTGCTGAATTTATTTGCCAGTTCTAGGAGCTTTTTGGATGAGTCTTCAGAGTTTTCTAAGTATATGATCATATCATTAGCAAACAGTGACAGTTTGACTTCCTCTTTACAGAGTTGGATGACCTTTATTTTTTTCTCTTGTCTGATTGCTTTGGCTAGGACTTCAGATGGGTCAATTTTAAAAAATAAAGAAAAAACAGAAAAGAAAATTAGATAACTACTTTGTAGGAATTTGAATTTTATTCATTGTTAGATTTACCTTTTCTTTGTATTTACTTCTGGTTGCCTGTGAATTCTGTTTCTTCCACATTGTCCTCGGGTGCCTTTCAGTGCTTTTCCTCTCCTTCTTCTTCATTCCTTTTGCTTTTACAACCACGTTTAACATGCACCTGGCTGCACATTTCAGTGAGAGGTGTCCACCCCCATAGTTTGGGGATGACTCACTGTGTTTGGTAAGTTTCCAAAGCACTCCACTGTTTCTCTTTTCTGGATCTTAATTTTCCACAGACCTCGGGGTGAATACCTTTGTTAACTGAGGGGTAGATGTGACATTTCTTATTCTCTCTTATTTTTTCTCGGGTTACAGAGTAATTGTTGACTAGATATGTAATTAGACAAAAACTTTTATCACAATTCTCTCACAATTTGAACTTGGAAACAAGTTCAAATCTCAGGCAAGATTATAAAATTAGTGAACATTACATATAGCACTTTTTAAAGGGCAAAGTCTTCTTTTTAAAATTTTGCCTCACTTTCGTCTTGCTGTGCCCATAGCTCTGTCTTCTAGGGAAAAAGGAGATGATAATGGAATTTCATGAAAGGGCATGGGACGTGATTTGCTGTGCCTCCCATAATTTGTTGTGCCTCCCATGATTTGTCGTGCTTATATATTGAAAGTTGTTACAATGAAAAGGCAATAACTAATCCTATATGTATTTATTCAACAAATATTCATAGACCATCTATTATGTGCTAGATACCAGAGATATAAATACGATTATATTGAACACGATTTTGGAATAAAATTAGACATCACTTTCTGTCTGGAAGGAGATTTAGACATGGAAAGGGCAATTTCAATGAAGGGTAAAACCTATTAAAATAGAGAAACAACAGAATATTATGGGAACACAAAGAAGGGCACTGGAATCAGATGTAGGAGAGTCATCAGAGAATTCTTAGAGTACTCAACAAGGTCATGGAGAGAAGGGGAGAAAAAGTCCAGGGAAGAATAAAATATATTTAGGGAACTGAAAATGATCAGTTCTGTATGATTGAAGAGAATGACATAAAAAAATTGAGCTGTACAGGTCAGCTGGCCAGCTCTTGAAGGGCGTTGGAAACCACACTAGCGTATTATTTTTTAATTTTATTTTCAGTCAATGGAACATCATTGAAGAGTGTTAATAGAGGAGTGACAGAATCTGATTTGCATTTTTACTTATAGGTGGAGAGTGGCAGGGAGCAAGACTAGAAGCAAGGAGACCAGTAGGGTGCAGTTACAGTAATCCAGGTGGCTGTGCTACAATTGTAATAACATCAGATCTGTGCTAGGTAAATATGGAAAGTGGGGCCATCATAACCATCTTGTTCACATCTATATCCAACACTGCCTCACCCACTGGGATGCTCTATTGACATTTTGGGAAGGTGTGAATAAACGCATAAGTAGGTTCACATAGAAGTGGTCAGTTAAGAACAATATTTCCCCCAGTGGGTTCCATAGAACAGCATGTTATGTGAAAGAAAACAGGCTGAGGTCAAATGAATCAGGGAAACAACAGGCAAAACATTACTAAATAGCTTTCTGTTTAAGAGAACTTCTCAAGGCCTTTAACACGCTAACATGCCCTGTTGCTCCCCAAAGTGCAGGGACAGCAAGCAAGGTGAACCGGGCTTGTTTGCCCCTCCAGACCCACTCTCCACCACTCTCCACTCTGCTCTGTTCCTGGCAGGCTAGTCTGTTTCCGATTCCATAACAAGCCCCCTTCCTCCCCAGTTTCCAGTTGGGTTTAGCCAGTGGGGACTCAGTAGGTAAGAGGGAAAGAATAGAGATAGTCAGATATTTCTTCCCCTGGCTCCCTCCTGCGGGTGGCTGATGGCTGACTGGATACCTTGACTGACAGTCACAGCTGTTGTCAGGGCCTTCTTTGCACAGCCTTCTATCTGTTTTGGTGACTGCTCACACCCCTTGCAGTAAAGTGCAAACAGCACCCACACACTGCACTATCTTGTGATTTTCATGTACATTGTTTACACCTATGGCACTCATTTTGAAATACCTAATTTGACCATTCTATCTGTTTCCTGCTGCGACCTTGACTAATTCACAGTTTCTAAAACTTTATTGATTGTAGAGTTATTTTTCCATGAAGCATTTTGCATGACTAAGGTTTCACATAATACGGTTTGGCTAATATGGGTTGAGTGGTAGCACAAATAAAAGTGAACCATGCTTCCTTAACTCTGCTCACCTTGTAGCGGCTTCTCATATGCGGTTTAATCACTGGTTACATAACTAAGTAGTTCCTAATCTTAAACGCACATGGTAGTATCAATCAATACTTGTAAAAATATCCATTCTTATTTCATTCTGTTAGGCAGTTGTATTGGTCCTGCCTCTTAGGCTCTCTCGAGGTAGGAAGCATGCAGCTGCAAAATTTTCTCCAGGGAAACTAGAATTCACAGACATTTTCTTTCACATTTCTGTACTTCCAAGATTTCTTGCCTACATAAGGATTAATAGTATCTTGTCTAGAAATAGTTTCCTGGACACACTGGGGAGGAATTATGTATCTTGCCTATGTCCTGTGACTTTTGGCAATGTTACCAGCATTAGCCTTCATTAAGAAGTCTACTGAGGTCCATAAACTATAAAGTTTTATTAAACATGATGAAATAAAACATCGACTGCTATTCTTAAAGAAGTGCTGATGAAAAAGGGACTAAACATCAAGGCCTTAACAAATGTGGTTGGAAATTTTATGACTTTTTCTCTACAGATAAAGTGGAAATGTTTGTGTCCCCACAAAATAAGCATGTTAGAACCTGATCTCCAATGCAATACTATTAGGAGGTGGCGTTTCAGGAGATGATTACTTATGAGGCATAGCCCTCATGAATGGGATAGGTGCCCTTATAAATGAGGCCCAAGGGATTTCATTTGCCCCTTCTGCCATGTGAGGACACAGCTAGAAAGCACCCTCTTCGAAGCACAGAGCGAGCCCTCACCAGACACTGAATCTGCTGGTGCCTTGCTCTTGGACTTTCCAGTTCCACATGTATAAATGTGAGCAATACATTTATGGTGTTTATAAATTACCCAGCCTAAGATATTTTGTTACAGCTACCTAAATGGACTAAGGCACTGACCAGTCACTTCTGTGTAAAATTGTTATGAACAATTGAAATTCTAGGCTTAAGAAGCTATTAGGCCAGGCATGGTGGCCACGCCTGTAATCCCAGCACTTTGGGAGGCCGAGGCAGGTGGATTGCTTGAGGCCAGGAGTTCGAGACCAGCCTGGCCAATTTGGTGAAACTGTGTCTCTACTAGAAATTCAAAAATTATCTGGGTGTGGTGCTATGCACCTGTAATCCAAGCTACTTGGGAGGCTGAGGCATGAGAATTGCTTGAACCCAGGAGGCGGGGGTTGCAGTGAGCCAAGATAGTGCCACTGCACTCCAGCCTGGGTGACAGAGCAAGATTCCATCTCAAAAAACAAAACAAACAAAAGAAGCTATCAATAGTCTTCATGTGCTGTGTTTACACTGGAGAATTTCAAAGAACTTATCAATATTGGTGCCGTTATTGCTACTGTTGCTCTCACTTGCTGGGGATCAATATTTTGTATGTTGTACATTTGAATTTATAGATGGCCTCTATAGGCAGCAATGGTGGGCCACTTGGCCTTGTGTAAAGAATTGCATGAATATTGGCAAGTGAAAGCTTATGAGTTTTATAGTGAAGTCAGCCTGTGGCGATCTTTATATCATAGCTCTTATCTGAAATCTTCTGCCGGCATTCCAAAAAAGACCAGTGAGCCACATACATGTTCTTGAATGGGACAAAGGCATTCTGTAAGAAACTTAAAAGACATATTTTGGCTGTCCTTCATACTAAGCAGAATAATTAGAAAGGATTTATCACCTTTGTGCCTGCAGTAAGTATATGGATCCATACAGAAGCAATCCTTCACAGCTGAGTCACATTCTTTAAGTACGCAGTTGTAGCATTTTGAATCACTCTTGAGTTATCACTTATAAAAGGCCATTGCAATCTTAAAGACATTATCTAGACACGGTGTTTGTCTGATGCTGGTTAGGCAAATGGTAAACCAAAGTGCCTGTTCAGGGAAATTACTACCCTCATTTGTTACCAGCCAGCACAGAAAAAGCAAGGATTCTGTTTCTTGCTGATTGACTAACGGTTTTGAAGAAGAAAAGTGATAGGTAGAATGCTTCTCCTGGAAAGGAAAACTGATGAAAGGAATTGACTACCCAAATCTTTTCCATTTCAATGAGATGTTCTTTTTGCTCAAATTAAATGAGCTTGTCAAAATAAATAAGCAAGCATGGTCACTGTGGATAGTAAACCCAGGTACTCAGTAGAAGAAACTGTTCTGGAGGTTCGAGTTGGTTTCTCACTCTCTGCTCCAGGCAGATACATCTCCAATCTCATTCACTTCTTGTTCTTCTTTAGCATGCCCCCATTTCCCTCTGCCTTTGATGCAAACCGTACCTGTCTTTTGAAGCCAACTTCAATCTCTTCTCCTCTTGGAAGTCAGAGTATTCTTTTCAGAATTCCTAACATTTTCAGTCTGTTATGTGCAAGCTGGCACATAAATTCTTCTTTTCCGTATTGTTCTCACACTATTTCATGAATGTTAATCTTACTTACCATTTAAACAGCCTGAGCTTTTTACAGAGAAGAGAGAGAGAGAGAACATCATTGAACCACTAGATCAAGGCATGCCTATGGACTTTGCAATTTCAAGAACCAATGAAAGTAACTTTATTATTTAAGCTGCTATGAATCATGTTTTTATTATGAATAATGAAATGGATACAGGAGTTACTTGGTAAGTATTTCCATAGAACTTACAGTCATCCCTACTTATCTTAATATTTTATCTCTACTCAGAGATCAGATGTCATTTCAAACAGAATCATATTTGAGCTGCTTATTTAAAAAAATACCAATATTCAGTTACTTATAGATGGAACATACTTCAGCATTACTTCAACCTGTAGGGTAAACTATGAATTAAGGAGAAGAAGTAAAAAGAAAAATGTTCTGTTCCCAAACTTTCTCCCTTTATGGAAGATTTATTGGAACTTTTGTGGAATATGGAGAAACAGCAGCAGTTGAGAAGGGGATGACTCCAAATTAATTTTCAACCTTTTCAGGTTCTTCAACTCACTACTCAAGCCCCATGGCTTGAGTCTAACGAGGGCCTTTTCTAACCGTTTCTTGCAAAGTTTTCCATTCTTTGTTGTGTCTCTACCCTTTACCTCATTCAGGTGCCAAAGACATACCCTTCACACCATTTCTTATGACTCACAATGATTCTCTGCAGCAGCAAGGTTCCTCAGACCCAGAACTGCTGACATTTTTGGTAGATGATTCTTGGCTGTGAGGGGCAGTCCTGTGCATTGTACATTGTTTAGTGGCATCACTGACTTCTACTCATCAGACATGAGTAGCACCCCAGCCCTCTTCCCAGGGTGTGACAACCAAAATGTTTACAGATAATAGCCATTCTAACAGGTGTGAAGTGATAGCTCATTGTGGTTTTAACTTGCATTTCCCCAGTGATTAATGATGTTGAACTTTTCTTCATGAAACTGTTGGCCATTTATATATCTTCTTTTGAGGAATGTCTGTTCAAGTCCTGTGCCTATTTTCAAATTGGATTATTTGTTTTCTTGCTGTTGAGTTGTTTAAATTCATTATTTGTTTTGGACATTATTCCCTTAGTTAATAATTATGTGTTGTACATTTCAAAACTAATGACAGTAAATTTTGAATGTCTCACCACAAAAAATAAATGAGGTGATAAATATATTATTTGAGCTTGATTTAATCATTCCACATTGCATACACATATCAAAACATCACTTCTACCCCATAAATACATATAATTTTTAAAACAAGAAAAACATTTACGGACATTGCCAAATGTCCCCCTGGGAGTCAGAATTATTTCCTCCTCTCTATCAGAACCTCGGCTGGCTCTGTGGGCAGTAGAGCAGGTGTAATTTGGGAAAAGGACTCGCTTCCGCTGTTTCCTCTCTGGAGTCTGATCTATGCCATCAGCTTGCTGAATACATTCGCTTAGGATCTCCATCCTGAAGTGACAAAAGAATCAAGATCCTTGGAGCTCTCAAAATAGAACTTTTACTGGTTTCTTTCAGCCCCAAATCCTTGGCAATCACTATTCCATCAGATTATCTCACTCTCCAATAAAAAATTGGGCCGAGCGTGGTGGCTCATGCCTATAATCCCAGCACTTTGGGAGGCTGAGATGGGCAGATCACGAGGTCAAGAGATTGAGACCATCCTGGCCAAAATGGTGAAACCTCGTCTCTACTAAAAATACAAAAATTAGCTGGGTGTGGTGGTGCATACCTGTAGTTCCAGCTACTCAGGAGGCTGAGGCAGGAGAATCACTTGAACCTGGGAGGCAGAGGTTGCAGTGAGCCGAGATCGTGCCACTGTACAACAGCCTGGTGACACAGTGAGACTCTGTCTCAAAAAAAAAAAAAAATTCTCTCAAACACAAATTGAAAAAAATCAAGATACCTTGCACGCTGATCCCTTGGTTAATCTGTCTTATCCCAGCATTGCCATGGTTTTTATGTCGTATGACCTTTCCTCAATTTGGTACTAATGGACACTTTCATTTAACTTTCCCCAATTCAATTATCTTTTATGAGTGTACAGACCATTTCCTGCTGAGTACTGATCTGATACCCTGACCTTCACCTGGCCTCACAATAAATACTCAGCCATGTAAAGCATTGTTTATAATAGCTAAGATGTGTAAACAACTGAAGTGTGTGCCCACAGATGAACAGATAAAGAAAATGTGGCATGTGTACACAATGGAATACTATTCAGCCTTAAAAAGAAAAGACTGCCATTTGCAACATGGATGAGCCTGGAGGGCATTATGCTGAGTGAAATAAGCCAGGCAGAGAAAGACAAACACCTTGTGATCTCACTGATAGGTAGAGTAAAAAAAAAGTCAAACTCATAGTAGCAGAACAGAACGATGGTTACCAGGCTCTGGGGGTTGGGACAAACTGGAAGATGTTGGTCACAGAGTCCAAACCTTCAGTTATAAGATGAGTAAGTTCTGGGAGTCTAATATGTGGCACAGTGACTATAGTTAATGATAACGTGTGTGTGAAGTTTGCTTAGAAAGCAGCTCTTAAGAGTTCTTTCACACACACACAAAATGGTAACAAAGTAAGGGGGGGTCAAGCTAATATGGTCATTAGCTTGACTGTGGGAATCATTTCACAATGTATAGGTATGTCAAAACATCATGTCGTAGACCCTAAATGGAGTCAATTTTTATTTGCCAATCATAGCTCAACAAAGCTGGAAAATGAAAACAAAACCCTCCAAAGCTGATGTGCTGTGTTTGCTACCCGTAGCTTTCCCTGGATTTGCAGGCAGAATCATAGCCAGAATCCCCAGAAGAGCTGGGAAGGGATAGGAAGGTAAAACTTGCCCTCATGATGGGAGGGGAGATGGGCTTCTAGGTGGCCTGGACAGGATCTTCACTTTGATCTGGGGGCTCTCTCGGTTGGTGGAAGGAAGCTTGTTGCCCTGTCAGAAAGATGCCGCACATTTCTGGAAGGAGGCAAAGGCAGAACTTACCTGTACAGAGGTGGGCCTAGCAGCCCCAGGCACAACCCTACCCCTAACACCATGTAAGTGACATTGCACATTTTTGCCTTGTAGCCTTGCAGTATTCAATATGTATTTGTAGATTATTGTTTTGAAAAGTAATTAAAAATTTATCTTTCCAGGTCCTTGCAGTCTAATGGGAAAACCCACAATCCTTAACTCAGTGGCCGGCGCATGGGACATGCTCAGGTGCGTGTGCTGTGTTTCTGTTTATGGAAGAGAATATAATGATTTATTAGGTAAAATCAACATGGCAGTGCTGAGACAGATTAGCAAAGGGATCAGAGTGCACGTATCTTAATTTCTTTGTTTATTCAGTTAGCATGTGTTTACATTTGAGAGCAAATACATTTTCATCTGGATAATAAGGCTTCATCTGACTATGGTAGGGAATTAGGGAGGATTTTGTCCTAATAGTAATTTCCAGTATCTTGATTGACTTAAATTATCCAAAAGATAGCAAGTAAGAAAATGGAATAAAGCTCTCAAGAGGGTCTGTACTGAGCTGAGATCAAGAGCTGTCTATGGATGGCCTGGGATAGTCTGACTTTGCCTTCTCAGGTATCATTCTGTATATTTTTATTTCTTAGATAAACAGAAAGTATGGACTAGCTAATTCAGATTATTTCTGACATTGTATGATTGGATTGCAGAAGTTCTGACTTTCTGAGCATCATGTTTTAAAACTTATTGTTTTCACTCTTCTTCCATCTCTTACACCCACGAGTCTCCTGGGGATGGTTATTGATAGACATATTGTACCTTATATTTCTTTGATGTATGTGATGGTTAATTGTATATGTCAGTTTGATTGGGCCACAGGATGCCCAGGTGGTAGTTGGTTAAATACCATTTCTGGGTGTTTCTGCGAGGCTGTTTTCAAAAGAGATGAGCATTTGAATTGCTGGACTCAGTAAAACCCACGGCACTCCCCAGCGTGGGTGGGTGTCATCCTGTCCATTCAAGGCTGGAATACAGCAAAAAGCAGGAGAAAGGTTGAATTCACCCTCCCTCTGTGTGACTGCTTGAGCTGAGGCATTCATCTTCTTCCCTGGGAAGTCCTGGTTCCTAGGCCTTCAGGCTTAGAATGGGATGCATGCCATTGACTCTCAGGCCTTTGAGTGACACCACTGACCTTCCTAGGTCTCCAGCCTGCAAAGGGCAGATTGCGGGATTTCTCAGTCTCCATAATCATGTGAGACAATACCTTTTAATACCTTACCTTCCCAAACACATGCATGCATATAGAAAGAGAGAGACACACACGTTCGTGCATGTATTCGTTTTGCTTTGTTTCTCTGGAGCGTACTGACAAATGCAATGCACTTCTGCAGTCCTTTGTGTGCCTGTCCCAGGCAGACAGCACCTGTGCTCCCCTCTCATCCCTGCATTGCCACAGTTTGCTACCCTGCCGTACCTCCCAGGGCCTTTCCTTTGATATACATGAGTAGGCATGGGCTTCACACAGATTAGTGGGCAACTGTGTGTTTCATTCAATCCCCAATCCCTGGGAGGCTGTCATAGCTCCAACTAAAAATCCATGTGGGTCATAGTCCCCCATTGGCCTTAGCTGTTAAAGTCAATTTGTGAAATTCCTCTGAGGATTCTAGCAACAAGATAGCAGGAAAGGCCCTTTGTCTTCTAACTTTATTTCTGGCTTTACTTTAGTTTTCTTTTCCTGCATTCATTTTTCTTTTCTCTCAATTTCTTTATTAACGTTTCTGTTTTCTTTTTAATATCTTGTCTATAAACACCTCCACTCCTTCTCCCCAAGCTTCATGGTAGTACCTGGGATTCCAATGTTTATTTATTTTTATTTGTACCAATGTATGAGGTACACATGCAATTTTGTTGTAGGCATAGATGTCATAGTAGCCAAATCAGAATTTTTAGGGTATCCATCACAAAAAATGTACATTGGGCTATCTGGGAGGAACAGAGTTAGCAAAAATGACCCTATCCATGGCTGTGATTCAGAAAGTAGGATGCTAAGGAAAGGAGATTGGAGCAGGTGACTAGTTTGGTGTGGAGGGAGAGGGAGGGGTTGTGCAGTAGCATAGCAGCAGAGCAGAACAGTCTCTCTGAGAGTGTGCTGTGGCTATCTGGAGTGGAGGGTAAGGGGTGGTGCATGGCAGGAGCTGGGTGAGGACGTCACCTCTTACCGCTGAGGCATGACAGCAGGAAGAGGATCAGTACTAACACAGTGGCAAATTTACCTTGCTCCTTAATCTACACATAAGAGATCTTTTCACCAGGCCATTCTTCACTGAGTAGACTGGACAGCCTTTAAAGAATCTAGGCCATTGTTAAAAAACACAGACATGTTAGTAACTTCAATAGCCAGGGCTGAAAAAAATAACAGGCCAGCTTATTCAATTATGTTGACCTACTGTTACACATACAAGGTGATTCTAGAAACAAAAACACAAAGCTTTAGCTTCCTGGCTTTAAGATGAGTCATAAATGATCCCATGTGGGTAACTAAGTTACTCATTGACAAAACTTAATTATGTTAAGTATTTTGGAAAATGGAATGATTCAGCCACAGGGACTCAATAGCCCTCAGAAGTGATCAGCATTTTAGCAGTCCTTTAGATCTAATTTGCAAATGGAAAGTAATCATGAGGGGACACATATTATTTAACACTCATCACTATATATAAGTGTGCTTGCTGCTGTTTCTGGATTGAATAAGCCAAGAGCTCATCTGGGCATTCTGTGGGACATGACAATTCACTTGTGGTTTTTCTTTCAAGAATTGCAGTCAGGATTGTGGGAACTTAAAATTGATTTGTAATCATTTGGGAGATGATGATCTGGAAAGGAAAATAACCTGTAGGCCAACAGTGATAAATTTAAGCAATTTCGTAGCAGTTTTCAAAGTTCTTGGGACCTGCCTTGATTATTTCCAATTTCAAGTGTTCATTCTGGCTTAAAAGCCCTGCCTCCATTCTGTATTTTCCAAGTCTAGGCTGACCATGGTCAAAGCCCTCCAGCCAAAATCTGCCAGGTACGTATCTGAATTGAATGAGTTGGAGTTGACTCTGTTAAATGAGCTGAATCTCCTGAACAGAAGAAGGCCATGATGGAGAAGTGTGGAGTGCAAGCATCTCTGTTGGAGAGTGTTAGAAAGGACTTATTACAGGAGCTTGAAACTCTGTGAGGTGACCTAGGGGAAGGTCCCAGGAAGTGGAGCTTTGCTATGTACTGGTTATTATCAGGAGGCAGGGCTAATCCTCTAGTTCAGTAGCTTAATAGATCTCACTGAGAAGAGAGGAAGACTAGACTAAGGCCAATTATTATAACTGACGAAGAAGTGGCAGGAACTCCCATCAGTTAGAGTGGTGGTATGTTTGCTCACAATGATGCTCTGTGTTCAGACATGATTACATAGGGTCTTGCTTTTGTCTTGATCCATCATGATCACAGAGTGGCCTTGTCTAGTGTTGATGTTGTATAAATTGTTGATTTCAGCAGCAGGACACAAGGCTGGCTCCTGGAGGTCAGGAACTGCTTTACTCCTTCTCACCATTGAACTTATTATCCAAATTGGGACACTTGAATAGTGAAGGCAGGTGCCATTGATAGCAGCAAGAGGCTGACAAATGCCTAGGCAGATGGGGCGGGTCCCCAGTGAAACTCCACCTCCAAGCCGAAGACAGCTTAAAGTCTGAAAGCCAAGCTACAAGTCAAATCCATGGGCTGGATTGAGAACCTGTCTTCCCATTTGTTGTGCTTTCCTCTGATTGATCCTCACCCTTCACTTATTTTACATATACCTACCCTTTCTTAATTGGTTTCCTATACTGCTGTGCCCAGCTTTAAGTGGTGCCTTTGATTTAGCCTTTCTTTGCATACTCACCAACCAATCAGCATGCACTCTCCTATTCTGAGCCCATAGAATCCCTAGATTCAGCCACACTGGGAGAGAAAACAACTGACTGTGGGAGGTGGGGGACCACCCCCACATCCCCTCTCTGCTGAGAGCTATTTCATTGCTCAATAAAATTCATTTCTGCCCTCCTTACCCTTCGATTGTCAGCATATCCTCATTCTTCTTGGATGTGGGACAAGAGCTTGGAAACAACCAAATATGGGTACAAGCTATAACACAAGTGGGCTGGGGCTCCACACCCGGCCCAGTGTGGGCTGAGCTGGTGTGCAAGCCAGACTTAACTTGCATGCCTCCTGCAACAGGTAGCATGCCTGAGTGAGGCTTCAGTGGGGGCATCATTGGCCAGAGGTCCCTGGCTGGCAAAGTGACTGAGAAAAATCCTGCATCACTATTAATCATTTTGCAGGAGTCACAGATATAAAAACTGACTGTTTTCAAGGAACCAGTTAGGACAATGTTCACACTGAAATCTTTCTCTTCCAGTTCAGCTGTAGGTCCCCTTCACACTGTTTTCATCGTATCAATTAGTATCATTGGAGCTCCCAGTACAGTGTTTCTCTTTTATAGTACATTTTGTGCTTCATCAGGTAAAATCTGTCAGGAAAGAGAATTGTGCTCAGAGGCTGTAGCTGCAGAAACCTGGCAAAGGCATTGATTACAGAGGACTATGCTTTAAGGTTTAGGGATACAGCAGGGAGAGTGAAGCTAGCTACACACTGCAGGAAGCTTTGCCTTTGAGTGGCGAGGAAATGGTGGTGTTACCTGAACCTGGTGGGACTGCAACCCTCAAAGGACCTCTGGCAGGAACTGTGGTTAGGAGGGCAGTGGTCTCTGCCTGGGGTAGGAGGGCAGCTGGAAGGGAGCAGTCAACCAGACCCAGCGAGCAAGGGAAATGGACAGGACAGCGTGGAGAGGAAGGGGTAGGGGAGCAGTCCGCAGCTCAGCACAGGAGATTCTGTGCACTTACTGATACACTGCTTCTGTGTAGTTCTAACAACCTTTAGAGGGAGGTCTAGTAGGTCGATTGTGCTCATTTTACAGAGGAGGAGAGTGGGCCCAGGGTCAGATGTGTCCATGGAAATATGGCTGGACAGCCACAGACACTAGTAACAGAGCTCCTGATTTCCAGTTCAGTTGATAGCAAAACAGGGGGCAGAGGGTGTGGAAAAGACCTCACAATGGCCAGGATGTGTGTGAAGCAGGAGACCTGGTCAGAGAGGGAGGAGGTAGTTTGTCTGCTGTGTTCTCACTCAGCTATATGCAGCTGCAATAAAGAAAAGGTTTTCTGAGAGTCAGAATGGCGTTCAGGGGGATCCAAATGGTTTATGACAAGCAACAGAGCAGGACACAGTCACTGTCACCAGCTCCTGATGGTTTTCTCCCTCGCTTGCTTTCTTTTCACCCTATTGGTTTGTTTGGATGTTGAAGACCAAGGGCCTCTAATTCTGTAGCATTTGTTGAAATCTCACAGAAATCTCTGAGTGAAATCAAATGAAGATGGATAAGGGAGTCAGGGTGGGATTGATTTGATCTACTGTAAGGAGTGAGGGAAATTTGGAGTGGGTCAGATGGGAGAACGCAGAACTCCAGCAAATGGAAGACTCAAGGGTCAGAAGGGGGTGCCTGGCACCCATGCTTGTGTGTGCATATGCCTGTGTACACATATGTGTGAGTGTGCCCCTGCATGGGTACCGTGCACATGTGTGAGTGTGTGTGCATGTGTTTTGCAGGCTGGGAAAACCAGGTATAGGTAGCTCTCAGGACTAATAGATGACCAGCCTGAGAACTGACCATTTTGAGGACCCAGCATGTGAGGTGAGATGATGTCAGGCCCCGAATGACTAGAAAAGTGATTTGGATGTGATCAAACAGTAGGGTGACATGTGTCCGGATTTGTCCTGGACAGGTTCTGTTCTGGGGTAGTTAGTATCTGTTTGGCCTGTAGAAGTGTCTCCAACAAATTATTTGGTCATCCTTTCTACCAGGAAATGGGAAACCACTGTGGGCTTCAGTGTTCTAGTTAATTATCCTTGTCTTCTGTTCCTGGTCCTACCCACAAATGCAAGGCTGACCATGACTATTCACTATGTCTTTGACTCTGAGATCAGCTCCTGATTTGGACAGAAAGTGTTTTTTGTATCTCTTTCCCAGACCTTCTGCTGAGGACACATGGCTCTGAGTTTGCAGAAGATCAAAACTTTAAATAAAAATCGGGAACCATGTGAGGTGATGGATATGTTGATTTGCTTGACTGTAGTAATCATTTCCCAATATATATGTATGTCAAACCATCAAATTATATTTCAATAAAGCTGTTTTTTTTTTTTTTTGAGATGGAAGTTTTTGCCCTTATTGCCAAGGCTAAAGTGCAAAGGTGTGATCCTGGCTCACCACAACCTCAGCCTCCAGGGTTCAAATGATTCTCCTGCCTCAGCCTCCCGAGTAGCTGGGATTACAGGCATGCACCACCACACCCGGCTAAGTTTTGTATTTTTAGTAGAGGCAGGGTTTCTCTGTGTTGGTTAGGCTGGTCTTGAACTCCTGACCTCAGGTGATCCACCCGCCTTGGCCTCCCAAAGTGCTGGGGTTACAGGTGTGAGCCACTGTGCCCAGCCAAAACTGTTCATTTTTTAAAAAAATCAAAACTTTGCTCTGGCCCAGTTTTTAGGATAGTTATTTCCTATGAGTTAATTGTTCATTATCTTTACTTGTGGCTTCAAAGAGCACAAGCGTCTCCTTTTTTGGAACACAAGAAGCGACCTTGGCAGAAGGAGAGAACTAGCAGGAGAACGAGGGAGGGAGTTGAGGTCATTTTCCAGCAACTGTGTGTTCAGGGAGTATGAGAGAACATTGTTGTTTTACATTCATATGCAAATAGCTCTGTGTCTTGACTGGCTTCAAGGAAAGCTTTGAAAACATCAAAACAGAACTCTGTCTGAAAATGTTCTTATAGCATTCTCCAAAACATTCGTGCCTTAAGTGTTGAATATCTAAACATCTCTCAATCAGGACAATTTCTTTCCTCTCTTCCCTGATATGCATAACAATGACTAACGTGGGCTTCTGATTTCTTTTTCACATAATGGTAGCCCATGCAGTGACCCTCATACTTCTACAAGCTTAGGACACTCTCGGAGTAGGTACTTTGGTGACTGACTTACAATTTCATGCTTTGCAATCTGAGGGCATTTAATTAAGCTTCTGTGATCATGAGCATATTAGAATCCCAGCCACCTGGGATCCTGGAGACTTGAGATGGAATCAAAAAGGTGTTAAAGATGATTCAAGCAAGAAAACCTGAGAGGCACATCAACAACACAGCTACTCTTTGAGTTTCTCCATACAATGCTCTATAAAAAAAGATGACTAATGTACATTGAAACATCATTCAAAATACAAAATTCAAGCTGGCATTCTATGTTGGCCAAATTCTGACCCATGCATCTTTCCAGCTTTATCCTCTGCTATTCCTCTACACAAATATGAGGATGTATCTAAACTAACCTCTTGTCTTCTGCATATGCATACTTTCTTCTAGGTGTTCATGCCCACACTGTGCTTCATCTGCAGTGCCCTCTTTCACCTCTTTTCATATCTAGGTTGCACGTCCTTTTCTCTATGAGCCATTGTGTCTGCTCCAGTCTGGAGGGATGGGCTGTACCTCTCAGCACCCATCCCCCTTTCATTGGTATTGCTCATTTAGTAAAATTGCTGGTAGCAATACCATACCCTGGTTGTTTTAGTCCATTTTCTGTTGTTGTAACTGAATATTTGAGACTGGGTAATTTATAAAGAAAATAAATTTACTTCCTACATTGCTGGAGGCTGGGAAGAAGTTCAAGGTTGAGGGGCTGCATCTGGTGACAGCATCTTGCTGATAGAGTCCCATAGCAGGAGAGGGCATCACATGGTGAGGGCGCTCATGAGAGACAGCCAAACTGGCTTTTATAATAGACTTGCTCTTGTGATAAGTAACCCCTACCATGATAACTCATTAATCCATTAATCGTTTACTCCATGGATTAATCCATTCATGGCAGAGCCCTCTTGACTCAATTATTTCCTAAAAATCCCACCTCTCAACACTACTGCATTGGAGACAAAGTTTCTAACAGGTGAACTTATGGGGACACCTTCAGACCACAGCATCTGCATTCAGAGTTGAGTCTTCCTTCATGCTCATCTTCCTTGTAGCAATTGGATAATCTTGGGTGAGAAACATTGTATTTTTGAACCTAGTATTTTCATGTGTAAATTGTTGGGGAAGGACTATGGAGTGTGGATTATGGCCAGCTTTACTGTCTGCCTGGTAGGTTGGGTCCCCAAGGCACACAGATCAGAGAAATTGCTCAGAATCCAGGTTTGGTTGAGGTATTCCTTCTGGCTTGATGCTTTCTTCTTGTCCTCCCTTCCCCACCCGAGGTCTGTGTCTCCAGTATTTCATTTGCCAACATTCATCAACGTGACTCCTTATCAGGGAGCCTAGCTAGATTCCTTTGCTCTTTCAGAAACCAAGATGCAAATAGCCTGTTCCTGTGTGAGTTTCCATTGCTTTCTGTGACTCCAGGGTTTTTTCCTACAAGATGTATTTCTGAGTTAAGGAGTGTTTTTCTGCTATATTTCTGGAAAACAAACAGAAAAATCAACCACTCACAGATCTGCACTTGGTCCTTTTGACTGTCTAGAAAACTTCTTAATGAGTTGTATATGCTTTATTTGAGAGATTTTTCTGCCTATTGTCCTGGACTGGCTCATTCTATGGATGAAGGATTGCAATTGAATATTGTGTTAGTTAGGGGAGTTTGTGTAATTATTTATTTTAAGGGGTGAAGCCCTACAGTTTTCCAGAGACTTACTTGAGGAGGGACATTGCAAAATTATAGGCAGTGAATGCAGTTCCTGCAGTAGGGTATAAGAAGCAATTGTACCATCTTTCATATCCTTTAATTTTTGACTTCAGAGTAGACCATTCTGGGAGGTCAAGGAGAGGAGTTCTCTAAATGTTACCTTCCAAAAAATCAAGGCATACCCCATATTTGATAGAACTCAATATCTAGTACCTAAAAACTGGTTATAGTCACTTTTTACTTTATACACATTCACATTTTTAAAATTTGGTAAATATACATTACTATTTCTAATAAAGAAAATGACAAAGGAAAGCTCCCTAGTTTCCAGAGAAAATAACTAAACAGTTTTCATGTGCTTCGAAAAGGCATGGATGAAAGGATATATACCAAAATCAAGTTAATTATATATATATATATATATATATATATATATATATATATATAACATAATTTGTTTTTTTTCTGGCAATTTGCTGTAATAGTATATCATAAAAATGTACCTGATACATTTTCTGGATCTTCTTAGATTTCCTTGTTTGCTTCCTGAATCCACAGATGTTTACTACACTTCACTACCCACCAATTTGGACCCACATGGTTCTGCTGTGTGGGCTGACCAGTTACCCTCCTCCATGGCAGCTGCCAGGGAGCTGGGCCAAGCACTGCATGCCCAGAATTTCTGGCTCTTCCTGTCATTTCTAGTATCTTGAGTGTATGCAGAAGAGACCAGATAATGAACAAGTGTATGCAGAGGTTTTAACTCCCCCGTAGATGAGCTTCCACCAATTGGAAACAGGATATAAGGAAACCAAGAGGAGAGGCTTTGCTTTCCTCCTCTCCTGGTCAAAGACATAGTATCTGTGGCCTGCTGGTCCCAGGAACATGGCCTATGGCTGGGCGGACTGTCATGGCAAGCAACCTGCTGTGTCACTTCATCACTCATTATGAAACAATGCACAGTGAAGTAATGTTGTACCTGGTATGGTTTCCCATCCTCTGTTACCTGTAGAGAGCCCAAAGGATTTGGGGGCTTAGCACAAAGGAAGATGTGACCACAAGGTGACACATGCAGCTTTATATAGGTGATGCTTTGATGGGTTCACATGAAAAGGAAGGAAGTCCTCTATAGCAGAAGACCTTCCAGAGCTACAGGATGTGGCCACCACTCAGAAGGAAAGGCTGGAAGGGAATCCCAGGGGGTGAGGGGATTAGAAAGGGGCTCAGGTGTGTAGGTGAAGTTGCTCAGCAGCCTGGTGGGGAGTCTGGGTCAGAGAGCTCCAAAGGGCAGCAGTAGTTGGCATCTTTATAGCCCTGAGTTTATCTTGTATGTGGTTAGCACATGTCGGGCACAGTTTTGTGGGGCATACAAAGCAGGTAGGCTCTAAATGGCTAAAAATATGCTTATTTGACTTGTGACTAAAACAGTTGAATATGAAATTTTGAGTTTGGTGCTAGGAGGATTTTGAACAAATGGGTCTCAACCTACTGTGAAGAAGGTAAACAACCTGGAGGTCAATTCCCAGGGGTTGTCCTTGGATCATTTATACAACACTATCTCATGGCCTTTCCTTCACTCTTGCTGCCCTTGGCTCACTTATACAACATGTCTCCTTTCCTACACTCTTGCTGCTCTGGGTTTGCACCTCCCATTGAATACATTAACGCTTAGTCTTGGTTCAGGTTCTGTTTTTTTAAGGGATCCAGGCTAAAGTGACGTTGATGAAAATCAATACAATTGGCCCTTTAACAACATGGGTTTGAACTGTGTAGGTTCACTTATACATAGATTTTTTTTTTTTGACAAAAGTTGTACCAATTGTGCCTGCCTCTTCTCCCACTTGCACATCTTTTGCCTCTGCCACCCCTGAGACAGAATGATCAACTCCTCCTCTTCTTTCTCCTCCTCCCCAGCCTACTCAGTGTGAAGAAGGCAAGGATAAAAACCTTCATGATGATTCACTTCTACTTGAAGAATAGTAAATATATTTTCTCTTCCTTATGATTTTTTAGTAACATTTTCCTTTCTCCAGCTTACTTTATTGTAAAAACATAGTAAATAATACATAGAAGATACAAAATATGTGTTAACTGTTTATGTTATTAGTAAGGCTTCTGGTCAACAGTAGACTATTAGTTGAGTTTTGGAGAAGTCAAAAGTTATACTTGGCTTTTTGACTGTATATAAGTTGGATCTCTGAACCCCTGCATTGTTTAGGGATCACCTGTACATGTAAAGTTAGCCTATTTTTTTGAAACAGCAATTGTGTGTTATATTTGTGTATTAGTCTGTTCTCACACTGCCAATAAAGACACCCAAGACTGGGGAACTTATAAAGGAAAGCAGGTTAATGGATTCACAGTTCCACATGGCTAGGAAGCCCTCACAATCATGGTGGAAGGTGAATGAGGAGCAAAGTCACGTCTGAAATGGTAGCAGGCAAGAGAGAATGTGTGCAAAGGAATTCCCCTTTGTAAAACCATCAGATCTCATGAGACTTATTCACTATCATGAGAACAGCCTCGGAAAGACCTACCTCCATGATTCATTACCTCCCACTGCGTTCCTCCCACCACAGATGGGAATTATGGGAGCTGTAATTCAAGATGAGATTTGGGTGGGGAGACAGCCAAACGATATCATTCCACCCCTGGTTCTTCCCTAATATGTCTTCACATTTCAAAACCAGTCATGCCTTCCCAACAGTCCCCCAAAGTCTTAACTCATTTCAGCACTAACTCAAAAGTTCACAGTCCAAAGTCTCATTTGAGACAAGGCAAGTTCCTTCTGCCTTTGGGACTGTAAAATCAAAAGTAAGTTAGTTACTTCTTAGATACAATGGGGATACAGGCATTGGTAAATACACCTGTTACAAATGGGAGAAATTGGCCAAAATGAGAGGACTAAAGGCCCCATGCAAGTCCAAAATCCAGTGGAATAGTCAAATCTTAAAGCTAAAAAATGATCTTTTTTTCATGTCTCACATCCAAGTCATGTTGATGCAAGAGGTGGGTTCCCATGGTCTTAGGCAGCTCTACCCCTGTGGCTTTACAGGGTACAGCCTCCCTCCTGGCTGCTTTCATGGGCTGGTGTGGAGTATCTCAGCTTTTCGAGGCACACAATACAAGCTGTTGGTGTATATTCTCACAGCTTCACTAGGCAGTGTCCTGGTGAGGATTCTGGCAGAGGCTCCGACCCCACGTTTTCCTTCCACACTATCCTAGCAGAGGTTCTTCATCAGGGCCCCACTACTGCTGCGAACTTATGCCTGAACATTCAGGTGTTTCCATACAGCCTTTGAAATTTAGGCAGTGGTTCCCAAACCTCAGTTCTTGACTTCTGTGCACCCACATGCTCAACACCATGTGGAAGCTGCTAAGCCTTGGGGCTTGCATCCTTTGAAGCCACAGCCTGAGCTGTACCTTGGGCCCTTTTTTTCCATGGCTGGAGCAACTAGAATGCAGGGCACCAGGTCTCCGTAAGCTGCACACAGCAGGGAGGTCCTGGACCTGGCCCAGGAAACCATTTTTCCCTCCTAGGCCTCCAGGCCTGTGATGGGGGATGCTGCCTTAAAGGTCTCTGACCTGCTCTGGAGACATTTTCCCCATTGTCTTGGTGATTAACATTGGACTCCTTATTACTTATGCAGATTACTGCAACTGGCTTGAATTTCTTCCCAGAAAATAGGTTTTTTTTTTTCTATTGCATTGTCAGGCTTCAAATTTTCCAAACTTTTATGCTATGTTTTATGCTATGTTTTGTTATGTGTGTTTTTTTTTTTAACCTAAATGCTATTTATTGAAAAGAGCAAAGAAAGAGTGCTGACCCCTTAGGGACAGGATGAAACAAAAGCAGCTCTGCAAGCCTGCCTCCTGCTCAGCATACAGGCTTGTTGCCCCATTGGGCCATCTTGTTGTTGATGGGCATCTTGAAGAAGTTATCAGACTGTATGTAGGCAGCGATTTTCTCCAAAGCCTCAAAATGGCACATGAAAGCCTTCAGGTTTGGGAACTCATCCAGCCACTTTGGCTCAAATATACGGTTCTGATCCAAGATATCATAGGTGAGAAAGTCCACATAGGTGATCTTTTCCCCTGCCAACCATGAGAATTTCCCCCAAAACATGGAAAATTGCCACTTAGAAATTTCTTCTTCCTGATACCCCAAAGCATCTTTGTCAAGTTCAAAGTTTTACATACCTCTAGGGCAGGGACAAAAAGCCACCAATCTCTTCGCTAAAGCACAGCAAGAATCACCTTTGCTCCAGTTCCCAACAGGTTTCTCATCTCTATCTGTGACTACCTCAGCCTGGAGTTTATTGTCCATATCACTATCAACATTTTGGTCAAAGCTATTCAATAGTTCTCTAGGGAATTCCAAACTTTCCCATATCTTCCTGTCTTGTGAGCCCTCCAAGTCTCTAGGAAGTTCCAAACTTTCTCACATTTTTCTATTTTCTTCTGAGCTCTCCAAATTGTTCCAACCTCTGCGTGTTACCCAGTTCCAAAGTCATTTCTACATTTTTGTGTATCTTTACAGCAGCAAGCTACTCTACTGGTACCAATTTACTAATATAGTAAATTGTTCACACACTGCTAATAAATCTGTTCTTACACTGCTAATAAAGACATACCTGAGATGGAGTAACTTATAAAGGAAAGAGGTTTAATTGACTCACATTTCCACATGGATGGGGGGCCTCACAATCATTGCTAAAGGCAAAGGAGGAGCAAAGACACGTCTTATATGGTGGCAGGCAAGAGAGAGTGTGCAGGGGAACTCCCCTTTATAAACCCAGCAGATCTCGTGAGACTTATTGATTATCATGAGAACAGCATGGGAAAGACCTGCCCCCATGATTCAATTACCTCCCACTGGGTCCCTCCTACCACACATGGGAATTATGGGAGCTAAAATGCAAGATGAGATTTGGGTGGTGACATGGCCAAATGATATCAATTTGCATGGATTTTTTCTAACTTCTGTGATTATTCATTTGTTTATGAATATTTACTTTGTTCTTTAGCGTTTCTTACCAGAAAGCAGTACTTTGTTGACCATCTTTGTCTATATATCATTACATACTTCCGGAAGCTGACTTTTGTATTAAAAGTCTTTGATTTTTCGTTGCTGATGCTACTGTCAAATTCCCTTTAAAAATATTATTTCGGTTTACATTTCCACTAGTAATGATATCAAACCACTTCTGTGTTCACATTCTGGATATTATCATTCAAATTCTTGACAATCTAATAGATTAAAATTTGATAGCCTATATATTTTTCTGATCTTTGATGAGGTTGGTTTTTTGGTATGCTAATTATATGGAGCTCCTACTCCAGGTCCCAGGAAGATGCCCATTACAATGTCTCTCAGATATTTAGGAAAGGTCCCTGTGAGCCTGTCTCACATATATTCAGACCAGCACCTTGGGATTTTCTGCTCTTGTTTGGTCATTTATCCCTAGGCTGCCTCACCCACTGATGATCTTGCTGTTCATACAGCTGTCCTCTGCTGATGACTATAATTATTAACATTTTCTGGTTTTGGGGAGGGGTACCTTGCTACCTTATGACTCTGTTGCATTACTCATAAGTTCTCCTTTAATTTCCTACAGCAAAATTGAATCTTAGTTATAAAATTTAATAAAAATTAAAGATTTGAAGATAATTCAAGAAGAGTACCATGTAGAAACAAAAATAAAATTTTCATGCAAGGGCAGAGCTGAGTTCTGGTCCCTTTCTGGCCTGAAAATGAAAATAAATCTTAACCACCCACCAGGATACCTCATTGAAATTTAGGGCCATAAAACCATTGACATGGCAAATTGACCCTTACTATTTGTCTTTTTATGTCTTGTTACTGGTGCAGTGCCATTCAGTGGGCAATTTAACTTGTTATCTCCTCTGCTTTATGCATACACACACAGATTTTTAAAATTATCATGACAAGAACACTTCATAATACTGCAGACGATGGTATTTTTGACTATAGTACAATGTTGTACAACAGATCTCTGTCTTGTTATGTATCTTGCATAACTGAGCCTTTTTGCCTGTTGAACCCTGTTTTCCCTTCCCCGAGTCCCTAGCACCACCGTTGTATCTCTGCTTCTCTGACTATTTTAGACACTTCATGTAAGTGGAGTCATGAAGTGTTTGTTCTACTTGTTAATGGTTTATTTCACTTAGTATAATGCCTTCAAGGTTCATCCATGTTGTTGCATAAGGCAGGATATTTTCTAAGGCTGAATAATATTCCAGTGTATCTATATACTATATTTTCTGTATCTACTCATCCACTGATGGATTTTTATGTTGTTTCCATACCTTGGCTGCTGTGAATCAGCTGCAGTGAACATAGGAGGGCAAATATCTCTTTGCAATACTGATCTCTATTCTTTTGGATAAATACCCAGGAGAAGAATGGCTGGATTATATGGTAGTTCTAATTTCAATTTTTTTGAGAAATCCTCATGCTGGTTTTTTTTTTTCTGTTTTCTATAGCAGCTGCATCATCATTCTACATTCCCACCATCAGCATACAGGGGTTTCAATTTCTCCACGTCTTCAAAGACACCTATGATCTATTTTATTTGTCTGATAATGGTTTTTCTAACAGCAGGGCACTATGTCAACTTGTTTTTTTTAGGTTTTATTCTCTGATTTTCCCCATTTAAAAAAACATTCCACAGCAAAACAATTGGGGTGAGCTGCAGTCCTAACCTGAGACAAGAATGTCTTCTGCCCTGGCCCCCATGTCTGGGAGCACTTGACTCTGGTCATCTAGTTGCTCTGTCCATGGAGGTGAGGGGTCCCTGGGCCCAGGGTATGTGTCCACTCAGAGCTTGTACCCCATCTGCCTATTTTTATACCATGTTCCAGGCACCCAGGGCCTTGGCATTCTCTGCACACCTGCCTCAAGGCAGGGTTCAGCACCTGCAAGACCCTTCTTTCCAGGCGATTTTCTTGAAGACATATGATGCCTCTGGAGTGAACAGCCCTAGGCACAAGCAGTGCCCAGGCAGATGCTGTACATTGTGGGGTTGTGGGAGGAGTAGGGACTGAGCTGGTATGTGCAGCTTGCGATTGCTACACAGGTGAACTTGAGACTCTCCTTGTGAGGAGAATTTTAATGCCAGCACAGAATTTTAATGATTTGGAGAATTCTAAATTTAAACCTGGAGTTCTAGGCCATTATGGAGATATATTTGTCAATGAAAATGATGATATGAAATTTGAAGTTGCCCATGAAATGAAATTTCAGTTTGCCAATGAGATGAAGATATAAATCAACCAAGTATATTTGTAAATACATTACCTTGGGGCATGTGATATGTGGGCCTCCATTTTTACTTATGCACAGGTCCTGGAAATGTTAGTGGCAGCCTGGTAAGCTATACCTAATATGAAGTTTAAGGGACATAGGTCAGAAGTTAGTGGATATGTCAAATACAATTGTTCTATTTTCTTGTCTCTTTCAATTTCCTGCAATCCTGGTTTACTCATCTATGCCAAAGATTCTATGGACAGTGATATCTTCCTTGCCCTTTAGCATAGTTCCTGGTAGATGCACAATAAATATCGGACAAATTAATACATGTTATATGAAATCTAGTCTTCTTTTGCATTTGGTTCTACATCTTACCATTATATGCCATGCAATATTTTTAGCATTTCCTTTGTCTTGGATTTCTTTTGTCTGTTTGTGCTATCCTGAATGTAAAGCTGTAGCATGAGCATTTGACAGTTGCT
Organism: Cheracebus regulus; assembly: GCA_963574635.1. Taxonomy (NCBI): domain Eukaryota; kingdom Metazoa; phylum Chordata; class Mammalia; order Primates; family Pitheciidae; genus Cheracebus; species Cheracebus regulus. The sequence goes on along the minus strand of CAUYQU010043593.1, from coordinate 4,339 downwards.
TCTCTTACAACTCATACGTTAGTTATGCAGGAATTTCAAATTCCAGGTGCAGATCAGAAGGGAGAAGATTTGGCCAATGTGTTTTTTTTTTCCATGGACTGCAAATTATGTCGTGTTTGATTAAAGTGGAATTGCACAATAAACTCCTAGTGAGGAGGATCCTAAAGAAGACTATCTACTCTTGTCAGGATCCCCACTCAGGTCTGTGTTGGACTAAAGCAAGTTCTATGTACACTCTTCTTCTGAAAGTGACAAGAATGAGACTTCCCTGTGGGTTCCATGCAGACCCTATAGTTCCTGCTTCCTGTCTGACCATTTCCTCCTCTACCCATCAAATATAAATGAATTAAGGACTTACTGTAGCACTGTTCAAAAATTTCAAAAAGAAAGTATGTAATATCTTTATGAAGGAGGAAGACATATCCTTGAGGAAGGATATTTTTTTGAATGAAGAAAAAAATGTTCACCATAAAAGTAAAATAATCGTACATTTAATTATTTTAACATACAGAATTTATCCACAAAAAGATAACTATAAAAGATGACAAAATATCATTTGACAGTAGTAATAATTTTCCTGTGTATATGCATATCAAAACATTATATATTTTAAATTTATACAATAAAAATAATTTTAAAAGAATTTTTATTCATGAAAAGACATCATAAAAATAAAAATTCAGAATGGAGAGAAGATAAACAGACCACACATAACTAATAAAGATTATTAAAATATGTTTTTAAATGTCAGCAAAACAATAAGAAAAAGAAAAATATAAAAATGGGCATGAGATGTAAGTGGAGATTTTACTGCAGATTGAAAAAACAAATGGCTAATAAATACATGATTATATATTCCATTTCATCACTGATTCTTGGAAGAATTAAGAAACTTGATAATATTAAATGTGGAAAGGACAATCACAGGAAGTACTTGTACTCGTTTCTGATGGGAACACTAACTGGGATAATTGTTTTTTAAAAATAAATTCATGTTTTCATGTAAGTTGAACATTTGCATACCTTGTGATCAGAAGCTATCCCACTTCTAGGTATATACTCAAGAAAAATTATGTGACATGTGCACCAGGAGACATAAACAATAATATTTATAGCATTCTATTTATAATATGAAAAAACTGGAAACAATCCAAATTCCCATTGAAAAAAGAATAGATTATTATTTGACCTTCAGCGAGAGAATTCATACTTTGAGAGAGGATTTCAAGAATGGGAATCACACCTCTGTGGTAGGTATGATTTCAGATGCCTTATGTTGAAGGGATGAATGATCTTATCTACTGTCAAATTCCTGAAAAGACCATCAGTAAAACATGTTGAGCAGGAAAAGCTAAGTTTATTAGATTTATGGAAGGAAGGGAAAGCACCACCTTTACAGAATATTAGTGTCTCAAAGGAAAAAGTCAGGAGAGGCTGTTTATGAAATTTTAGTACCTTGGCTAGATGACTTTAAGGTGGGTCTACTATGCAGGATAATAACTGGCTTTGGGAAATGTTTATATTATAGTAGTTTTAATTGGTGGGCACAGACAGAGGAAGACCTTGAAGAGAGTATTAATGAGTAAGTTGTGAGTTTTCAGAAGTATAGTTATTTTTTTTCTTTCATTGGTTTATTGGTGTTAGCTTTCTGGAGCAATGATTCCTTGGAGCAAGTATCTGAGATATTTTTGCTTGACCCCAATAAATTATTTAGCAAAGAACAGGAAAAGATGTTTGTCCCAAAGTTTTTAGGCCATGGAAAGTAAGATATGTTTGATTTCAGAATTAACACAAGGATAGGAAAGCGTGTTGGTTTCAGTTATTGCCAACTTCCTTTGATAATTCTTCATTAAAGGATAGACCATTGCCTTCTGGGGACGTGATCAATTCTGATCTTCACCACTGTTTACCATCTGTGGTCACTTGCAGAGTTTCTGATGTTATTATTCCAACCTTTATACATGTCAGAGTTTCTTGTGCTTTTCGTTGGAAGATTGTTGGGTCTTTTGATGAAACAGAGGCTGTACAGCAGCACTGAACAGTGGAGATGACACATTTGAGCAGTACAACTCAGAAAAATATTATGAGAAGAATTATGGTCCAAGTTTATAGTCCACAACTAAGCCAAATTAAATAAAAACATCCACATTAAACAAAAATATAATGTATCACCCACAAACTGAAGAGCTACATAAGGGTATTAGCTCAATTATCTACTTTCATGTTATTTTTGTTTCCCAGATTTTTTGTCTTTTTTTTTTTTTTGGAACAATGCCCATACATCTATTTTTGGTCTTGATACAGAATCATAATTTGTCTCAGAATCTCAAATCAAGAAAGAAAAATTAAAATAAAAAATGCCTCTCAAAATATATTTACATTAAAAAAATATCAATACTTTTTAAAAATTTTTGCTTTAAGTTCTGGGATACATATGCAGAACATGCCAGTTTGTTGCATAGGTATGCACATGCCATGGTGGTTTGCTGCACCCATCAACCTATCATCTACATTAGGTATTTCTCCTAATGCTATACCTCCCTTAGTTCCCCACTCTCCAACAGGCCCCAGTGTGTGATGTTCCCCTCCCTGTGTCCATGTGTTCTCATTGTTCAACTCCCACTTATGAGTGAGAATATGCGGTGTTGAGTTTTCTGTTCCTGGGTTACTTTGCTGAGAATGATGGTTTCCAGCTTCATCCATGTTTCCACAAAGGACTTACATAAACTCATCCTTTCTTATGGCTGCATAGTATTCCATGGTTTATATGTGCCATATTTTCTTTATCCAGTCTATCATTGATGGGCATTTGGGTTGGTTCCAAGTCTTTGTTATTGTTGAACAGTGCCGCCATAAACATATGTGTGCATGTGTCTTTATAGAAGAATGATTTATAATCCCTTGGGTATACTCAGTAATGGGATTTCTGGGTCAAATGGTGTTTCTAGTTCTAGATCCTTGAGGAATCACCACACTGTCTTCCACAATGGTTGAACTAATTTATACTCCCACCAAAAGTGTAAAAGCATTCCTATTTCTCCACATCCTCTCCAGCATTTGTCATTTCCTGACTTTTTAATGATTGCCATTCTAACTGGCATGAGATGGTATCTCATTTTGGTTTGATTTGCATTTCTCTAATAACCAGTGATGATAAGCTTTTTTTCATGTTTGTTGGCCACATAAATGTCTTCTTCTGAGAAGTGTTTGTTCATATCCTTTGCCTACTTTTTGATTTTTTTTTTTCTTGGAAGTTTGTTTAAGTTCCTTGTAGATTCTGGGTATTAGCTCTTGGTCAGATAGATAGATTGCAAAATTTTTCTCCCATTCTGTAGGTTGCCTGTTCACTCTGTTGATAGTTTATTTTGCTCTACAGAATCTCTTTAGTTTAATTAGATCCCATTTGTCAATTTTGGTTTTTGTTGCCATTGCTTTTGGTGTTTCAGTAATTAAGTCTTTGCCCATGCCTATGTCCTGAATGGTATTGCCTAGGTTTTCTTCTTACCTTTAAGACTTTAATCCATCTTGAGTTAATTTTTGTATATGGTGTAAGGAAGGAGTTTAGTTTCAGTTTACTACATATGGCTAGCCAGTTTTCCTAACATCATTTATTAAATAGGGAATCCTTTCCCCATTGCTTGTTTTTTTCATGTTTATCAAAGATCAGATGGTTGTAGACGTGTTATTTCTGAGGCCTCTGTTCTGTTCCATTGGTCTATATATCTGTTTCAGTACTGGTATCATGCCGTTTTGGTTACTGTAGCCTGGTAGCATAGTTTGAAGTCAGATAGCATGATGCTTCCAGCTTTGTTCTTTTGCTTAGGATTGTCTTAGCTATATGGGCCCTTTTTTGGTTCCATATGAAATTTAAAGAAGTTTTTTTTCTAATTCTGAGAAGAACGTCCATGATAGCTTGATAGGGATAGCATTGAATCTATAAATTACTTTGGACAGTATGGCCATTTTCATGATATTGATTCTTCCTAGTCATAAGCATGGAATGTTTTTCCATTTGTTTGTGTCCTCTCTTATTTCCTTGAGCAGTGGTTTGTAGTTCTTCTTGAAGAGGTATTCTTTTTTTTTTATTTTATTTTTTATTGCATTTTAGGTTTTGGGATACATGTGAAGAACATACAATATTGTTGCATAGGTACACACGTGGCAGTGTGATTTGTTGCCTCTCTCCCCTTCACCTATATCTGGCATTTCTCCCCATGCTATCTCCCCCCAACTCCCCACCCCCCACTGTCCCTCCCCTATTCCCCCCAACATACCCCAGCGTATAGTGCTCCCCTCCCTGTGTCCATGTGTTCTCATTGTTCAACACCCGCCTATGAGT
>CAUYQU010043589.1:0-14632 GCA_963574635.1 Cheracebus regulus | reverse complement strand
TGGTGGCAGGTGCCTGTAATCCCAGTTACTCAGGAGGCTGAGGAGAATTGCTTGAACCTAGGAGGTAGAGGTTGTGGTGAGCCGAGACTGAGCCACTGCACTCCAGCCTGGGCAACAGAGCAAGACTCTGTCTCATAAATAAATAAATAAATACACACACACACACACACACACACACACACACACACACACACACACACACACACACACACACACACACACATTACCTGGGCATGGTGGCACATACACCTGTTGTCCCAGCTACTTGGGAGGCTGAGGCAGGAGAATTGCTTGAGGCAGAAGTTGCAGTGAGCTGAGATCACACCACTGTACTCCAGCCTGGGCAAAAGAGCAAGACTCTGTTTCAAAAAAAAAAAAAAAAGAAAAAAATAAATCTCAGCTACTCAGGAGGCTGAGGCAGGAGAATTGCTTGAACCCGGTAGCCAGAGGTTGCAGTAAGATGAGAGATTGTGCCATTGCACTCCAGCCTGGGCAACAAGAGCAAACCTCCACCTCAAAAAAAAAAAAAAAAAAGAACTTGGAGAGCAGGTATTCTTAGTTAAGGATAATTACTGGGTTATTCAGATAATGGATGTGAATGGTATTGTTCCTGAAGGGTTGGATTACATTTACTGTATCCAAAGCATCTATTGAGCAAGCCAATATTTTCCTAAGAAAGAAGTGGGGAACTTTCCAAATACAAGCTCAGTACTCTATCTCAGTATTACTGCTCTCTTTTACTGCTCTTTTCATGATCCTTTTCAACACTGGACACATTCCAGCGTTTTGCTGTTAGGTCGCTTCTCTTCCTTCCTGTGTGTACTATGATTCTCAATCAGGAGAGGGAGGAGGGTCATGCCATCTTTTGTGTGGACACATTAGAATCATGGGAGGTAGTATGCTATGATGGAAAATATAGAAAATCAGGTTCTGTGTACGTATATTTTTACTAAAACCACAAAAAGTAAAGTTTGACAAAATCTTGGCTCATGGAAGATGTGCAGAAGAGTAGAGAAGTGAGGGGCAAAATGATTGAGAAACACTTGTAGATTGTTTATATAAACCTAAGTGGCTCATATTCTTCTCTTGGTTTTAGCTAGAACTTGCTTGTGAGTTATAAAGTCTAAATCTTTATTTGTAGCTCAGAATACTATAATCACATTTCCAAGTGCCTACTAGAAATCCTGTGGATAACTCACACTTAACGTGCTTAAAACTGAACCCTGTATCCTTCTCCAAAGGAGTTTGTGCCCCTGTCTTTGCTCTCTCAGATACAGCCCCAGTACCCACCTTCTTATGAAGCCTGAACCCTCATTATTCCTCACAACAGAACCGCAACCAATTCCTGCCAATTTTTCTTTCTAAACATTTTAGTCTTTTAAATTAAGGTATTATGTACATATAATGTAGTTTATAAAGGACATTGCTCTATCCTTACTACGATTGGTTTGGTTCAAGCCCCAGTCCTTTCTTTCCTGGAGAATTGCAGTAAACTCCTAGCTGGGTTTCTTGCTTAGATGTTTCCTCATCTGTGCACTTTCTAGGATGGTCCTCTCTGGACTTACCTGTGACCACATATGGAAAGCCCTGCTTTGTGCCATGCACTGTGGTAATAGTGAATTGCCATGGACATATCTATTTTACTGCCTGCTACTTCCTTCAGACCAAATCTTGAGTCAGGACCCTGGAACTGAGATGGGTATAGTGGGAAGCTTTCCTCTGAGTGATACCCTGCTCTGGGTGCTGAGCTTTTGGAGCAGGGGAGGGGTACAGCATCCTGAGGTGGTCTCGCTTGCCTCTTCTGCTGTGGAGCCACTTCCTCCTGAGTTGGGGGTGAGGCTTATCAGGGCCCCGGTATTCTCAGTCCTCCACGCATAAGGAAGAACTTCTGATCTGAGAGTAGGGGCTGGGCAGAAGCAGGGATTCCCCAGGCTCTTACCTGCTCTAGCTCAGGAATTAGCTTCAGCACCGGGTAGCTAGGGGTAGGATGAGAGGTGCTCTTTCTCGGAATAAAGCCCTCCCGCTAGAAGTTGCAGGGAGAGTGATCCTGTGTTCTTGGCTGCAGCAGTCTGGAGTGGAGCCTCCTTGCGTAGACGGGAGGGCACAGGAAGGGAACAATCCTGCCTCAAACACCACAGAGTCTTGCCATTCTTACTGAGTTTTCATAGATGTTCTTGCCAAATTTTAGTTAAGGTTTGTGAAAATAAATATGTAATTTTTCTTGCCCAAACTCAAGAATACCTGAACATCTTGTATGTCAAGGTTAAGTATATTAATACGTTAGTCTTCTTTCTACAGGTGTGAAGCAACAGCTAAAGATCGTGGTTTTTTTTAAATGATAATAGTTTACCTGGTGATATATTTCCAAAGCTCATCTTTTGATGCTAAAACTCACACTATAATCTTTTTTAAATTTGGCATTAACTGAGTATAGTACCTAATCTTATGTAGGTCATTATTAGCTAAGAGTTCTTTCAATCTGTGAATACTAATGAAAGTGGTTTGATGTTACAGGAGTACAAGCGCAAGCTAGCCAGAGTTTCCCTGGTGCGCAAAGAACTCAGGTCCCGGATCCAGAGCCTGCCAGACTTATCTCGATTGCCCAATGTCACTGGCAGCCACATGCACCTGCCCTTTGCGGGAGACATCTACAGTGAAGATTGATGGGCCAGCCTCTTTCCAGGTCCCAGGACTTTGCAAGAGATGGAGACAGGTTAGGTGGATAGTCCTGTAGTGTTATTTTTGTATATTGTTAAGAGAGAAACACTAACAAAAGGAATGACAAGTAATTTATAAAATTGTTTAAAATGTTGGTTTGTTTACTATTTTATTGGTAAATTAACATGACTTAGTTTGAACAAAGTGATAATTTGCGTGTATTAATAAGCTCACAAATAGTGATTATTTTCGAAAGATCTTTTTGTAAATTTTTTTTTTTTTGATCCAGGGCCTTGTGAGAAATTCCATGTTTCTATTTCTTCAGGTATTTTCAATTGTTTTTCTTTATTTTCTTCAGCATCTAATCACTGAATACTATGTAATTCCTAAAGGGGAAGAATTAATCAGTAGTTGATTGAGACTTTATTATGGTATAGTTAGGACTTGATTGTAGAAGGGACTAAATGTTCCAACATAATCTTCACCCTTCTCCCCAACAACAAAATATCAATTCTGTGTCTCTACATGCCTTTGATTCCCTCTGTCCGTAATTTAACATTAAACATGGATGTCACCTTGAGGGGCAGATGAAAGTCTAGAGAACTGTTCCTTAATAGCATTGCAAAAGTTCCATTCCAACTGCCAATGTAGTTGGATTTATTTTTTAGGATTTTAAAAGTGTTAAGTAGTGATTCCCTTGATTAAGCTGTTTGTAATTATTTGAGTAGGTTAATTATGAAATGCTTTGGAAATGTTATCAATTTTGACATTCTAACGAGGACAGCTTTGGTTCTGGAATTGGTTTCTACTTGTCAAATCAGTCTCCTTTTAACATAATTGATCCCTTTAACAAAAAGCCATCTGTGGGACTAAAAGACACATGAAATAATGATACTTTTATTATTCCCTTACTCATATAACTTTTAAAAATAGTATTTTTAGCTCTAATAGCTCAATAACACAATTTTGTTAATGTTCAGCAAAGTAGCCTGAGACATTTTAAATGTTTCCTTAAGGTTTTTGAATGACTATATATTTGGCAATTAAGCGGTGCCACACTACAGGGTAGATATGGTAAATTTTATATTTGTATATTTTACAATTATCAAACAAATGTACTTTTACCTTTTATTTCTAACCCTGTGTGTTAGAGCAGTTGCATGCTCTCCTGCCTTTTAAATCACATTGTTAAGCTGTGGATTTGTACTCAGTAATGACTTAGGATAAACTTTTTTTTTATTCATTGCTTTACATAGTAGACATTTTTCTTTTTGTAAGTAGATTCAAATTAGATAGTCAATAAAACATCTTTAAAATCCCACAAGCCAGTTATGTCTCACTAGGTGAATGGCTTCACTGTTTCTTTCTCAGTATTAGAAATTTTAGTTAAAATTAATTATACATGAAAAAGGCAGACATTTATTTTTAATAGCCAAGTCGTTCTGGAAATAGTTCTTTTAACAATTTGACCTCACTCCAAAACCGAGACACATAGAAGTAGTGCCAATCCATGCACTACTGCTAATAATACATGGCTTATATTCCAAAGTTTTTAGGTCAACTTTTTGGACTTGGGGGTGCATTTTCTTTCAGAAACAATAGTAGTTAGGTTCCCTAACACTACCACTGATGGCTCACCTGGGAACTGAATCCACTTAACCATGAATGTCCTTAACTTGTAACGTAGTTCACAGGTTACTAATCGTAGATCCTGACCAGCATTTGTAACACTGCTCTCACTAGGACACAGCACGCAACAGCCACACTCACACACTGGGATATCTGTCTGTGCTGTGTACCTCTGTCTCTAGGTGTAGGAAATGGAAGAAAAAGATTCAGTGAAGTGGGGAGGTGACAAATGCACAATTATGAAACCTGGTTGTACATGCTATGAATACTAATAAGTTAGTTTTTATTGTTGTTAATGTGAAAGCAAAACCTTGTATGTTAACTTATTTTCAATATCTTGACCTTATTTATGATCTGCTAAAGTGTGATTTATCCATTCAAAATATATATTTTTTTCCATTTAAAACTAATTTATAAACTATGTACTCCTGGGAAGATTTGAAATCTTTTAGAAGTTTGTTGAAATATTTTCACTATTTCAGACAGACTTCTGACTTAGATACTGATTTTAATGCCAGTATCTGCTCTAAATATTTATGATAAAAATGCATTATTTTTTTAAAGAGCTTGATGAGATTTGTGATAAGTGATAGTACTCAAGAACCTGAATCCCACCCCTCAACCAATCCTTAAACTTCAGTTGTTGGTTAACTTATTAACTGAAAACAGACAATACAGTCTGGTTTAGAAGTCATCTTTTCAGCCTTATGATAGTTAACATGGTAAGCCTTAGCAGGAAACATTTTTCCTAAAAGGAAGACTTCATTTTCTCAAGAAATGGGGTTAATTGGGGGTATTATAATACCAAATTCTAAATCATGAGCATTTTCTCCACTGTGTACCTGAGGCAAATCATGCATACTTGAGTACAGTTTGGTCTGGCCCCTCAAGAGAAAAGCATGATGTCATAGGGCTACTATGGTTTGAATGGATACCATCACTCTTTTCTCCACATACAGTGCAGAGAGCTGTCTGGAGTGGCAATATGAACAGATTCCCGGGCGCTCCTTCTCTCCTTCCATCACTACAGTAAGTAAAAGGACCATAGAGGGGAACCAGGAATCAGAGAATCAGCTGTGCTCAATAGCCAACCTCCCTGTCTTGGAAAACCATTCCAGATGCAGCTATTTTGGTATCTCGTCTCACATGCACTCTGAATCAGGGTTTTTGTATAAGAAATCTTTCAGAATCAGACCTGGGCATCTTGATTTGCAAAATTAAAATAACAAAACTAAGTTGTCAATTATCACTGTAGATGAGCAACTCATCTTTTTAAAGTATAGTTACTGAACTGATTCTGAGAAATCTTTAGAGAGAAAAAAAAAACAGTACAAATTAACTAATTGGGAAAGTTAGAATGTCCTTTCTGAATTTTTCATTAAAAAATTACATTATATGAAATAACATAAAGCTACTAAACTGCTTTGTATTCTATTAAGAAATAGCTCCTAAAGATGTAGTCTTGTTTCATAGTTGTTACACTATATCAAAGCTTAAAGTATAAGCCCAATTCTTCTCTGTATAGAAAGGAAACATTGTGTTACTTAATGAATTATTTATACAGAGCATTTGTTGCCAACTGTTACTCCAGCCATCCACACAGGAGTCTGTTTGAGGTGGCAATAGCACATGGGAAGATGAACTTTCCCTGTTTGTTTACCCGTTTTTCTTTGGCTGTATCTGATGATGGTATAAGATGTTCTTAATAAAGTTTTATGTTCTTTTTGAAAAATGTGTAGGTTGTTTTGTGAATCTGATTCATTGGATATAGGGTGGGAAGGGGAAAGATTAATGGACTGGGAGGGAAGCAAAGTACTGGAAGGAAGTCTGATGTTACGATAGAGAGACTGCTGAAGGAGATTACTTGGCCAGTAGTTACCAAACTTGAACAAACATCAGAATTACCTAGAGCAAGCTTGTCCAACCTGTGGTCTGTACACAACCCATGACGGCTTTGAGTGCAGTGCAACACAAATTTGTAAACTAAAACATTATGAGGGTTTTTTTTTCCAGCTTATTAGCTATTGTTAGTGTATTTTATGTGTGGCCCAAGACAATTCTTCTTCCAGTGTGGCCCAGGGAAGCCAAAAGATTGGACACCCCTGACCTAGAGGATTTATAAACTACAGGGAGTTGGGCCCCACTCCCAGAGCTTCTGATTCAGTAGGTCTGGGGTACAGCCTGATGGTTTACAGTTCAAACAACTTGATGCTGATGCCACTGGGGTTAGGGACCACATTCTGACAACCACTGCTCTAAACAAATTCCAGTTAATAAGGTAATCAAGTATGGGTTTTACAGTTCATTATGTAGCAAGTTCCTCCTGGGAAAAGAGTAAGACCACATATCCTTTTGTGGTCCACTGCTTAGCAGTGCTTTATCAATTGCTTTTGAGTGAACAGATTCAATTGGTACTTTCAACTTCCTGGAACCCATGCTCTTTCACCACTCCTTGAATTTAAAGCAAAATTGAAAATACTAGAAATCTGTGAGAATCTCCAGGGCAGTGTTTGCCAAACTTCTTTGATAAACCCAGTTGGAGCATTTACAAAAAGGATACAAACCTACTGAGGCAAAATTTTCTGTGATTCTTACCATCTAGAAAGTTGGGGAGATGTAGTCCTCTGGCCAGCACCCCTGGTTCTCTACTCCTGGGTGGCATCTGGTCTCTTTATCTGAATTCAGATACTTCCCATTCCCATCCACTTTTTTGTCTGCAATAGTAGGTTTTATACCGTGGAACCACAGCCAGAGATTGTTTCACAAGATTTGGGATAAATCCGGAAGTCTGCATTTTAAGCTACCCAGATGATTTTAATGCAGGTAGTTCATAGACTGCACTTTGAGAAACATGACCTACAAAGCAATACATGGTCCATAACATATAATAATGGTAGCTCACACATATATGGTACTTACTGTGCACCGGGAACTGCTCTAAGCACCTCACATGTCCTTTGTGGTAAATACGCTCATTATTCCACTTTTATATCTGGCAATGAAAATAATATAAGTTCTCTGTGACTGTGAGCGAGTCAGATGGTGAAGAGGAGATTCAAATATGGCTCCAGGTTTGACTCTAAGCTGGTGCTCCTTAACCACTACCAGATGCTGCCTCTTAACATTGGTACGTTGTGTTGCAGCTCTACCATCATCAAGTCTACATTTTGCATAACATTTCATGTGATAATGAAATTAACATTATCCAAGTATTCAAACTAAAAAGCACTATGTCAGCTAAAAGCACTATGGAAGGATGGGGGCTTGTGGGAGGATGTTATACTTACTTTTTCTTTTTTAGTTAAAACGTACATTGCAGTATATACATATGATAAATTTTAACCATTTTTAAATGTACTTTAGCATTAAGTACATTGACATTATTGTGCAACGATCACCACCATCCATGTCTCGAACTTGTTCATCTTCTCCAACTGAAACTCTGGACCCTGTGAACAGTAACTCCTCACACCACCCTTTTCCCCACCAGCCCCTGGCAACAACTGCTCTCCTTCCTGTCTCTGTGGATTTGACTTCTTTAGGTACCTCATATAAATTGAGTTATAAAATATTTGTTCTTTTTAGGACTGACTTATTACACTTAATGTCTGCAAGTTTCATCCATGAAGGAAATGTCAGAATTGCCTTCCTTTTTAATGCTGAAAAATATTTCAGTGTGTGTGTGTGTATACACCATGTTTTGTTCACTCATCCATTGATGGACACTTGCGTTTGCTTCCGCCTTGTGGCTGTTTATGAATAAAGCTACAATGAATGTTAGTGTACAAATATCTGTTTGAATCCCTACTTTCATTTCCAATTGTTTTTTTCAAAGCAATTATTTGTATTCACATCAACAAAGCAGAGTTAGAGTGAACTATTGCTAGGGATATTCCAGATAACATATTTCTTCTAAGCCAGCAGGTTTATTAGGCCAGCAGCATTAGCTTCAGTTGGGGACTTGTTAAAAGTGCAAATTCTTGGGCCCCCAGACTTACGGAATCAGAAAATCTGAGGCTGGGATCCAGCAATATATCTTTTTACCTAGCCCTCTAGGTAATTATGATGACCACTTAAGTTCCAGGTCTGTTTTTGGAACCACTGTTATAGGCACCCAACACGTTACCTCAAATAGACTTCTCACATATGGCAAACTTTTAGAGGGAGGAAAAGGACTTTGTGTTCCAACAAAAGCAATTGTAAAAGCGGGCCTTCCTGACAAGCCAAAAAAATGCTTTTCATCTGCCTTATTTTTAACTTTACATGTGCAGGTTTGTTACATGGGTAAATGTGTGCCATGGTTGTTTGCTGCACCTATCAACCCATCACCCAGGTATTAAGCCCTGCATGCATTAGCTATTCTTCCTGATGTTCTCCCTCCTCATCTGCCTTATTTTAAGCTTAAGAACCCCACTCTCCACCTAGGCAAATTCCTCTGTATTTTCTTATTTCATTTCTCTGTCTAGCACAATTCTTATAATTCTTCTGAGGATGGCAGAGTGAAAGAGAAATAGAAATGCAGTTTGGGATCTGACCATAAGAGACTCAGTAGCCCTAGATATAACTACACCACCACAGGTTTTTAGGATGACATAAAAAATGGAAACTATATTTTAATGTCTCTTTGATAAATGGATCACGGACTAAAGTAATTTGCAATAAATTGTAGAATTATTCATATATTTGAATTCTGTGCTTCATGGAAAAGGTATAAAACTGAAATTTTGAATTAATATAAATGATATTGTGATTGTTTGGTTAGTTTTATCATCTTTTTTTTTTTTAATAGAGTTGGGGGTCTTGCTATGTTGACCAGGCTGGTCCCAAAGTCTGGCCTCAAGTGATCTTCTTGCCTTGGCCACCCAAATTGCTGGGATTACAGGTGTGAGACACCACACCCAGCCAGTTTTATCATCTTTTTAAAGTCATATTTCTTTGTTCAGTGAAGGGAATTTCATGTTACTTAATGGAAATACAAGGTAAGAGAGATTTTAAGAGGTTTAAATCATACATTAAAGCATGACTTTTTTCAAAATACTGTGTTACTATTTATCTATTGTCTTTTTTTCTAGCTCTTATTTTTCCCATAAAAATACAAGATTAGCAGAATGCCCATGATGCTGTTTGATTGTTTTGGAGGTATTTTTCTGTCTTCGTAATCCTGCCGTCAGGTAGGAAGTGCTGCCTTGGTTGTGGTTTTGTGATTTGAATTGCTAGGCTGAAGCAGGAATGTGCTAAACTGAGGGAAGTAAAGTCTGTTTTCATTCTGCATTCTGAGCTGGCGTTTGTGTGCTGCGGGACCCCTGGTGAGCTTCATGTCAAATTCCTTGTATCCCTATCTAGCTAATAGCTGTGGGTGCCCAAGTTACAGGCAGATGTCATCGGTGCTTAGCATTCTCCATGTTTGAGTTTCTAGTCTCTTCATGTCTTGGCTAGCATGATGAAGAAAGATTGCAACTTCTTTCTAGTTTCTGTCTCTTTGATTTCTTGCTTTTATATCCATTGATGGAATAGAGCAATTATAGTTGTGGTAAAATTTTATACCGGTAGCATAAGGCACCATCTTTTTCTACTTGGGCATAATTTTCCCACCAGGAACCAATAAGCTAACTGCTAGTGGTGAACCTACTGATTGGTTAAAATATAATTTTAACCAGTTTTTGCAGTATGGCATAAAGTTTTGGGTTTGAAAAATCTTTTTTTTTAAAGGGGATTTTTTAAAGAATACCACTTAGAAACAGAAAACTTAATTTTTTTAGATATAAGAAAAGTGTTTTCAGAGTATGAATTTTTAAAAGCTCTATATTAATATTTAAATTAGTTTATAAGTTCTTATAAAGTAAAACAATTTCTTTTTTAGATAACCCAGGGGAATATTTAAGCAATTTTATTTTCAGCTGTTTCTTAATTGTCATAGATGAAATAAAATATTCATTAGATATATTCTTGGTAGTTAATAACCTTTGAATATTGTAATGAGGTTAGATACAATGAGGATATTTACCAAGTGTTTGATTTCTGTCATTTTACAAATTGTAAATACTTTTATTACAGAAAGTTATAGCCATCATTATACATAATTTGGTTATAATATTCTTCAGTTTCATTTTATTTTGGACTCTGATTTGGCTTCCATCTTTGTTTATTGCTTACAATATATATTACTTGGAACATGTTCCTCTTACTGGTCAACACAGCAAGACCCCTCAACTCTATTTAAAAAAAAATGATGGGAGAGGAAACAAGATGGCCGAATAGACACAACTCCAGTGCACAACACCCAGCGAGAGATGCAGAAATCGAGAGATCTCCTAGCTCCAACCAAGGTACCAGGTGCATTTCAATGGGTCTGGTCGGACGGTGAGCAAAGCCCAGACAGGGCAGACCGAGGCGGGGAGGGGTGCTGCCTCACCCAGAAAGTGTATGTGACCAGTGAGTCAGAGGCTCCCCTCCAGCACCCTGGTTCAGATACAGTGCTTCCCCCGAAGCCTCAGCAATCCACAGAACAGGGGATCTTTGCCAGTCAAGTGCTGGGAATTACAAGTGCAGACTTGAATAATAATCCAGGATGGTGTCCTGGATTGTAACACAGATCTAAGCAAACGCATAAGCCCATAAGCCAACCAGGAGAGCCTGTGGACCGAGCTATCGCCCCCTCTCCCTGCCTAGAGAGAGAGGGAGCTGAAAGCGGGGAGACAATTTGGCAGGGTGGGTCCCTACCCTGCCCCACAAACCCCAGAGGGCTGAAGCACTAACTCTAGCGGGTTATGCAGCCAGTGCCTCAGTCTGAGCTGAACGCTGAATGATCCAGCTCCGTGGAGGAAAGGCACAACCCACCATTAAAGAGGCAGGACTAGGCTTTGTGTTTTAACAACACAGGAAGCCTACGTAGCAATGGGACAATGTTCTTGACCAGCCAGCAGCACCTCCAGGTCAGCGGAAGAGGCAGGCCTAACCTCCCAGTGTAAACAAAAAAGACACAGGAAGCCTACCTAGCAACCTGAAGGAGTCCCTAGAAACCCAGTAGCACCTCAACAGGCAGACAAGCGACCTTATCAAGCAGCTCCCTGAGATCAGAACTAGATAAATCCACGAATATGGGAAAAGAACAGTGCAAAAAAGATGAAACCATCAAAGACCAGAATGGCTCTTCTCCTTCAAGGGATCACAGCTCCTTATCAACATGGGAACACAACATGACCGAAAAAGAGTGCAACAAAGTGACAGAAACCCAGCTTCCGAGATGGGTAATAACAAACCTTTCTGAGCGAAAGGAAAATGTTCTAACCCATTGCAAAGAAACTAAAAACGTTGAAGAAAGATTAGATGAAATGCTAACTAGAATAACTATCTTAGAGAAGAACATAAATGATGGAGTTGAAAAACAGCACAATAACTATATGAAGCAAACACAAGTTTTAATAGCCAAATCAAGCAGAAGAAAGGATATCAGAGATTGAAGATCAACTCAATGAAATAAAAAGAGAAGGCAAGACAAGAGTAAAAAGAAATGAACAAAGCCTCCAAGAAATATGGGATTACGTGAAAAGACCTAATCTACTCTTGATTGGTGTACTTGAATATGACGGGGAGAATGAATCCAAGCTGGAAAACATGCCCCAGGATATTATTCAGGAGAACTTCCCCAGCCTAGCAAGGCAGGCCAATATTCAAATCCAAGAAATACAGAGAACTCCACAAAGGTATTCCTCAAGAAGAGCAACCCCAAGGCACATAATTGTCAGATTCACCAGGGTTGAAATGAAGGAGAAAATGCTAAGGGCAGCCAGAGAGAAAGGTCAGGTCATCCGCAGAGGGAAGCCAATCAGACTCACAACAGATCTCTCAGCAGAAACCCTACAAGCCAGAAGAGAGTGGGGGCCAATATTCAACATCCTTAAAGAAAAGACCTTTCAACCCAGAATCTCATATCCAGCCAAACTAAGCTTCATAAGTGAAGGAGAAATAAAATCCTTTATAGACAAGCAATTACTGAGAGATTTCATCACCAGGCCTGCCTTACAAAAGCTCCTGAAAGAAACACTAAACACAGAAAGGAACAAGTACCAGCCACTGCAAAAGCACACCAAATGGCAAAGACCAAAAATGCAATGAAGAAACTGAGTCAACTAACAGGCAAGAAAACCAGCCAGTAACAAAATGGCAGGATCAAATTCACACATAACAATATTAACATTGAATGTAAACAGCCTAAATGCCCTAATCAAAAGACAAAGACTGGCAAACTAGATAAAAATTCAAGACCCATCGGTGTGCTGTATTCAGGAAACCCACCTCATGTACAAAGACACACATAGACTCTAAATAAAGGGATGGAAGATTTACCAAGCAAATGGAGAACAAAAAAAAAGCAGGGGTTGCAATCCTAGTCTCTGATAAAATGGACTTAAAACCAACAAAGATCAAAAGAGACAAAGAAGGGCATTACATAATGGTAAAAGGATCAATCCAACAAGAAGAGCTAACTATACTAATTATATAACGCACCCCAACACAGGAGCACCCAGATACATAAAGCAAGTTCTTAATGACCTAAAAGGAGATTTAGACTCCCACACAATAATAGTGGGAGACTTCAACACTCCACTGTCAATATTAGATCAACGAGACAGAAAATTAACAAGGACATCCAGGACTTGAATGCAGCTGGACCAAGCGGACCTAATAGACATATACAGAACGCTCCACCCCAAATCCACAGAATATACATTCTTCTCAGCACCACATCGCACTTACTCTACAATTGACCACCTAATTGGAAGTAAATCACTCCTCAGCAAATGCAAAAGAATGGAAATCATAACAAACATTCTATCAGACCACAGCACAATCAGATTAGAACTGAAGATTAAGAAACTCACTCAGATCTGCTCAACTACTTGGAAACTGAACAACTTGCTTCTGAGTGTTGACTAGATAAACAATTAAATGAAGGCAGAAATAAAGATGTTCTTCAAAATGAATCAGAAAGAAGACGCAACTTATCAGAATCTCTGGAACACCTTTAAAGCAGTGTCACTGGGGATTTTATAGCAATAAATGCCCACATGAGAAACAAGGAAAGATCTAAAATTGACACCCTATCATCAAAATTGAAAGAGCTAGAGGAGCAAGATTTTAAAAAAAAACTCAAAAGCTAGTAGAAGACAAGAAATAACTAAGATCAGAGCTGAACTGAAGGAAACAGAGACACAAAAATCCCTTAAAAAAATCAGTGAATCCAGGAGCTGGCTTCTTGAAAAGGTCAACAAAATAGACAGACTATTAGCCAGACTAATAAAAAAGAAAAAAGAGAAGAATCAAATAAATGCAATAAAAAAATGATAAAGGGGATATCACCACTGATTCCACAGAAATACAGACTACCATCAGAGATTACTACAAACGACTCTATGCACACAAACCAGTAAATTTGGAAGAAATGGATAAATTCCTGGACACTTGCACTCTACCAAGACTTAACCAGGAAGAAGTTGAAACCCTGAATAGACCAATAACCAGAGCTGAAGTTGAGGCAGCAATGAAGTAGCCTACCAACCAAAAAAAGCCCAGGTCCAAATGGGTTCACAGCCGAATTCTACCAGACGTACAAAGAGGAGCTGGTACCACTCCTTCTGAAAGTATATCAAACAATCCAAAAAGAGGGAATCCTTCCTAACTCATGTTATGAGACCAACATCATCCTGATACCAAAAGCAGGCAGAGGCTCAACTAAAAAAGAAAACTTCAGGCCAATATCTATGATGAACATAGATTCAAAAATCTTCAATAAAATACTGGCAAACCGCAACAGCACATCAAAGAGATTATTCATCACAATCAAGTAGGCTTCATTCCGGGGATGCAAGGCTGGTTCAACATACGCAAGTCCATAAATGTAATCTGCCACATCAACAGAACCAAAGACCAAAACCACATGATTATCTCAATAGATGCAGAGAAGGCCTTTGACAAAACAGCCCTTCATGCTAAAAACTCTCAACTAGGTATCAACAGAACATATCATAAAATAATAAAAGCAATTTATGACAAACCCACAGCCAGTATCATACTGAATGGGCAAAAGCTGGAAGCATTCCCTCTGAAGTCAGGCACTAGACAAGGATGCCCTCTCTCACCACTCCTATTAAATATAGTATTGGAAGTTCTAGCCAGAGCAATCAGGCAAGAAAAAGAAATAAAGTGTATTCAATTAGGAAAAGAAGAAGTCAAACTGTCTCTATTTGCAGACAGTATGATTGTATATCTAGAAGACCCCGTCATCTCAGCCCCAAATCTCCTCAAACTGATAAGCAACTTCAGCAAAGTCTCAGGTTACAAAACC
>CAUYQU010043588.1:0-53138 GCA_963574635.1 Cheracebus regulus | reverse complement strand
ACACTCCGCACCGGGAAGCGCCGCGCTGGGGCGCCGGCAAAACAGCCGCGCCGGCCAAACGAGTCGCGCTGGCGACCCGTGTGGCTCCTCTGCCGGGAATCTCCCGGTCTGTGGGCTACAAAAATTCGTCGGAAAGTGCGGCATCCACTCATTCTCTGCGCTTTCACTGGGAGCTACATTCCTGAGCTGTTGCTAATCGGCCATCTTGGATCTCTCCCTCTAGATTTTTTAATGATCGCCATTCTCACTGACATGAGATGGCATCTCAATGTGGTTTTGATTCACATTTCTCTAATGACCAGTGATGATGAGCGTTTTTGCATGTTTGTTGGCCTCATAAATGTCTTCTTTTGAAAAGTGTTCATATCCTTCACATGCTTTTGAATGGGTTTTTTTTTTCTTGTAAATTTGTTTTAGTTCTTTGTAGATTATGGATATTAGCCCTTTGTCAGATGGGTAGATTGCAAAAATTTTTTCCCATTCTGTTGGTTGCTGGTTCATCTAATGATTGTTTCTTTTGCTGTGCAGAAGCTCTGGAGTTTAATTAGATCCCTTTTGTCTATTTTGGCTTTCGTTGCCAATGCTTTTGGTGTTTTAGTTACAAAGTCCTTGCCTATGCCTATGTCCTGAGTGGTCTTGCCTAGGTTTTCTTCTACAGTTTTTATGGTGTTAGGTCTTAAGTCTTTAATCCATCTGGAGTTAATTTTAGTGTAAGGTATCAGGAAGGGGTCTAGTTTCTGCTTTCTGCACATGGCTAGCCAGTTTTCCCAACACCGCTTATTAAACAGGGACTCCTTTCTACATTGCTTGTTTTTGTCAGGTTTGTCAAAGATCAGATGTTTGTAGATGTGTAGCATTACCTCTGAGGCCTCTGTTCTCTGTTTTGGTACGAGTACCATGCTGTTTTGATTACTGTAGCCTTATAGTATAGTTTGAAGTCACATAGAATGATGCCTCCCAGCTTTGTTCTTTTTGCTTAGGATTGTCTTGGCTATGCAGGCTCCCTTTTGTTATCATATGAAGTTTAAGGTGTTTTTTTCCAGTTCTGTGAAGAGGGTCATAGGCAGCTTGATGGGGATAGCACTGAATCTATAAATTACTTTGGGCAGTATGGCCATTTTCACAATATTGATTCTTGCTAACCACGAGCATGGAATGTTTTTCCATCTGTTTGTGTCCTCTCTTATTTCCTTGAGCAGTGGTTTGTAGTTCTCTTTGAAGAGGCCCTTCACATCCTTTGTTAGTTGTATTCCTAGGGATTTTATTCTCTTTGTAGCAATTGTGAATGGGAGTTCACTCATGATTTGGCTCTCTGTTATTGGTGTTTAGGTTGTTTTGCCCATTAGTTGACACAGTTTCTTCATTGTGTTGATGTTCTTTATCATTTGGTACGTTTTTTGAAGTGGCTGGTACTGGTTGTTCCTTTCTATGTTTAGTGCTTCTTTCAGAAGCTCTTGTAAGGCAGGCCTGGTGGTGACGAAATCTCTCAGCAATTGATTGTTCGTAAAGGATTTTATTTCTCCTTTGCTTATGAAGCTTAGCTGGGCTGGATATGAAATTCTAGGTTGAAAGTTCTTTTAAGGATGTTGAATGTTGGCCCCTACTCTCTTCTGGCTTGTAGGGTTTCTGCTGAGAGACCTGCTGTGAGTCTGATGGACTTCCCTTTGTGGGTAACCCAGCCTTTCTCTCTAGCTGCCCTTAGCATTTTTTCCTTCATTTCAACACTGTAGAATCTGAGGATTATGTGCCTTGGGGTTGCTCTTCTTGAGGAATATCTCTGTAGTGTTCTCTGTATTTCCTGGACTTGATATCGGCCTGCCTTGCTAGGTTGGGGAAGTTCTCCTGGATAATATCCTAAAGAGTGTTTTCCAGCTTGGATTCATTCTCTTCATCACATTAAGGTACACCTATCAAATGTAGATTAAGTCTTTTCACATAATCTCATATTTCTTGGAGGTTTTGTTCATTTCTTTTCACTTTTTTCTCTAATCTTACCTTCTCGTTTTACTTCATTGAGTTGATCTTCAATCTCTGATATCCTTTCTTCTGCTTGGTCAATTCGGCTGTTGAAACTTGTGTATGCTTCATGAAGTTCTCATGTTGTGTTTTTCAGCTCCGTCAGGTCATTTATATTCTTCTCTAAGCTGTTTATTCTCGTTAGCATGTCATCAAATCTTTTCTCAAGGTTCTTAGTTTCTTTGCATTGGGTTAGAACATGTTTTTTTGTTTTGTTTTGTTTTTTTAGCTCATAGAAGTGTGTTATTACCCACCTTCTGAAGCCTGTTTCTGTCAATTCATCAGGCTCATTCTCCATGTAGCTTTGTTCTCTTACTGCTGATGAGTTGTGATCCCTTGGAGGAGGAGAAGCATTCTGGTTTTGGGTGTTTTCATCCTTTTTGCACTGGTTTCTTCCCATCTTTGTGTATTTATGTACCTGTGGTCTTTGTAGTTGTTGACTTTCAGATGGGTTCTCTGAGTGGACGTCCTTTTTGTTGATGATGAAGTTATTTCTGTTTTTTTAGTTTTCCTTCTAACAGTCAGGCCCTCTCTGCTGCAGGACTGCTGGAGGTCCACTCCAGACCCTGCTTGCCTGGGGATCCCCTGCAGCAGCTGACAAACAGTAAGGTTTGCTGCCAGTTTCTTCTTCTATTATCTTGGTCCCAGAAGGATACCCACCAGCCTGAGCTCTCCTTTATGAGGTGTCTCTTTGGACATACAGGGGTCAGGGAGCTGCTTGAGGAGACAGTCTGGCCCTTATAGGAGCTTAAGTACTGAGCTGTGAGCTCCATTGTTCCATTCAGAGCTGCTGGGCCAGTATGTTTAAGTCTGCTGCAGTGGAACTCATAACTGCCATAACTGCCTTTTTTCCAAGGTGCTCTGTCCTGGGCAGGTGGAGCTGTATTTATAAGTTCCTGACATACTGCTGCCTTTTTTCAGAGATGCCCTGCCCAGCTAGGAGGTAGCCTAATCACAGTCTGTCAGCAGAGGTGTTGCTGAGCTGCCATGGGCTCTGCCCAGCTGCTGTGTGAACTTCCTTGTGGTTTTGTTTATAGAGGTATCATTAGAACTGCCTCAGTCATGGCAGACGCCCTTCCCCTCACAGAGCTGCACCATCCTGGGTCCAGCTGCACTTGCTGTAAAACTCTCAATCCAGAGCATTTCAGATTGCTAGTCTTTGTAGGGGTGGGACCCACCAAGCCAGGTCACCTGGTTTCCTGTTTCAGCCTTCTTTTTTTCAGTTGAATGGGTGGCTCTGTCTCCCAGGCATTCCAGGCACCAGTTGAAACGACCACCCAGATTTGTGTCAGTTTTTGTGCGGAGACCCGCTGTGCCAGCTAAGACAGCCATGCTGGAAACTCGTGGTACTTTTCAGCCCGGGAATCTCCTGGTCTGTGGGCAGTAATAACTCGTTTGGAAATACAGTGATCACTCACCGTCTGTGTTGTTCTCACTGGGAACTATGCTCTAGAGCTGTTCCTATTCAGCCATCTTGAATCCACCAACAAAATTAAGTCTTTTTTAGAGGTTGAAGAGACATTTTTCAAAAGAAGACATACAAGTAGCCAGTGAAAACATGAAAAAATGTGCAGCATTGCTAATTGTCAGGGAAATACAAATTAAAACCACAATGAGATACCATCTCACACAAATTGGATGCTATTTTTAATGGATCATTTTATTGATTCATCATAAATTTACATATTTCAGGGTACATGGGATATTTTGATACATGCATGCATGTGCAACAATCAAATCAAGGTATTTAAGATACCTATCACTTCAAATATTTATCATTTCTTGTGTTGGGGACATTTCACATTTTCTCATCTATTTTGAAATATACAATAAATTGTGGTTAACTATGCTTTTCTTTCTAGTCAGTGCAATATAGAATTACTTGATACTTATTTCTTCACGCTTACAAGTTTAAATTCACTTAAAATGTTATGACCTAGAAAGTTCTACACAGCTTCATTTTGACAGAATAGCACTTCATCATTAAGTCTTTTCTGGTGGCTTCTCCCTGTCTCCTCATTTTTAGTAATTGAA
Source organism: Cheracebus regulus (assembly GCA_963574635.1). NCBI lineage: Eukaryota > Metazoa > Chordata > Mammalia > Primates > Pitheciidae > Cheracebus > Cheracebus regulus. The sequence goes on along the minus strand of CAUYQU010043588.1, from coordinate 49,088 downwards.
CACACTTTGCTCTTGATTATTGTAAGCATTAAGTAATGTAAGTCTTTCAGCTTCTGGATGAATAATTTATTTATGATACCATAAACAAATATAAAATAAACAATTCATTTTTCCTTTAACGTCATCATTTTGAAATCTGTTTTTCATCGCAGATTCTTTTGCCAATTTAGAAATGCAAGTACAGATAGAAATTGAGTCAGTCTTAATGACTCTCACTCAATTCTTCAAACTGGAAAATTGCTAGATACATGATTCACTAAGGAACTGTCTTTACCATTAGAAATGCTCTTCAGCTATACTCAGTAAAATATTTTTATAAAACACTTAATATTTGCCTGGCATGATGTTCATCGAGAAACAGCTCTTAACCTTAAGGCTATTCATGACTGGTTATAAGTTTTACATAGATTTCCCAAGATTTAAGCACTGAGATTTGACCTCTGGAAAAAAAAACAAAAAACAGTTATATACATTTGGTTCCACAAAAGTGCTTCACTATTTTTGCCCTAGCTGTAGGTAGGTCTCTAAGAAGACCAAAGGTAAGAATAAATAATATAATGTACTTTGGAAGGATCAGCCCTGGGACAATTGATCACAGAGTGAAGTTTGTCTTTAACCACCTTCTTCTCCTTTCTGTATCTTCTAGCATCTGAGATCCCCGCTATCTGTCAAAAGCTTGTTCAGTGTTTCATTCCAAACCAGTCACCCTCTCACTAAAGCTTTACACTATAATGGGTCTGTATTGAGAGCTTGGTGCCAAGGGATCTTGAAAACTGAGAGGCCTTTAAACTCAAAGCTAAGATTCACTAATGGGGAGATTGCAGGCATTGCAGCAAGTTAAAAATTTTAGTTTAGAGAAGCATTTATTCCCTATGATTTGCCAAGCACTTTTTATAGCTAGAGGCAAAAGAGACCTATGATCGCTTCTCACTTTGACACAAGGGACTTAAAATTGTCCTGTTATATCTTAATAGCTGATAGTGATTATCTGGTGGTTTTCTCATTTTCCTATACCATACAGCTTTTTGAGGATTGCATGAGTTTTACAGTGTGTCTTTAAGAATATCCTCTTATTTAGATTATAATCTTGGCAAGAAGCTCCGTTCCTATTTCCCTTGACTTGCTTGGACCAAACACAAGTGGTCAAAATAAATTTAAAACATGGAAATGAGGATTCAACTGAGGTATTTATTTTATTTGGTTGAGGAGGGCTTTCTTTCTTGTGACTTTTATTTTAGATTTGGTGAGTGCATGTATAGGTTTGATACCTGGTTATATTGCATGCTGCTGAGGTTCAGGGTATAAATGATTCTGTCAACCAGGCACTGAGCATCGTACATAACAGCTAGCCTTTCAACTCTTGCCCCACTCCCTCTCTCCCCTCTCTAGAAGCCCCCAGTTTCCATTGTTCCCCAGAATGGCAATTATTAAAAAGTCAAAAGACAACAGATGTTGGTGAGGATACAGAGAAAGGGGAGCAATTTTTCCCATCAGAAATGTTTTTGGCATGCTAACAGTACTTTATTGAGGTATGATTTACATACAGTAGCATGCACAAACCTTTAGACTATAGTTCAATGAATTGAACCATTTAACTCATGTAAACATCATCCACATTAAGACACAGCACTTTTCCTTCACCTTTCCTTTAAATTATTCCCCCAAGAGACAACTTCTGTTCTGACATTTGTCACTGTAACCAATTTTCATATAAATGGATTCCCACAGTACTTATTATTTTCTGTCTGGCTCTTTTGGTTCAACAATATGCTTTTTAATTCCCATCCATGTTGTTGCATCTATTGGTTTGTTCCTTTCTGCCGAGTAGCATTTTACTGGATGGATAAAGCACAATTTCTTTATCCATTTTCCTGTTGATGGCTATTTAGATTGTCTCTAGGGTTTGGTAATTATGAATAAGGCTTATAAGAAACTTTTGTATATCCCATTAGAAATGTTTATAATTAGCTGTAGAAATTCTGTATATTGAATCCTCCTTTGCCATTGCCCAATTAGAAAGCAATAAACCCATTCCACTGTGGGAAAAAGTCAGGGATAGTAAGTCTGCAGATCCAGGTTATGGTAAGGAGACTAGGCCTAAGTCAATGGACAACTTGAAGATACCCTGGCATCAGGATAGAAGATCCAGGAAGGCAACATTGAGTGGGTATCCATCACAATGCTCCCTCATGCTCAGGCACCTTAGTCCATGAGATATTGCTCTCAGGTACTTGGCCTCAGTATGAGATTGACAGCTATCTGCATTAACCTACTTACATTGAATAGACTGTCAAAATTTGAGGCTTCCTTTAGAACAGGAAGGGGACAGCAGATTCAGTGAACAGCAGAATCAGGAATTCACATACATAATCCATGAACTACATGCGACATGAAATGCTGATATGAACCTCTAGGGAGCAGGGGAAAGCATCCTCTTAGGGGTATTTCATTTTGTTTTTTCCAGGGTGAAATTTCTCAAAATCCCCTATGAGTTTTTATGTAGCCTGTACTAAAGTCACTCCTTGTTTTACAATTCCTTTAAAGCAAGCTTTAAATATCACATATTCATCTCGACTTATAGATGTATTGACTCTACAAAGATTCAGTTATTTAACCTTCATAGCTACCCTAGGAGATAGGTCCCACTATTTTTCCGATTTTATAATTAAGGAAACAGGCACAGGAAGATTAAGTAACTTGCCCAAGTTAGTCAGCAACCAGAATCATGCTGCTATGTTCATTGGCTTGTTTTGTGTCATTTTTTGCACTAAACCATGTGAAAATAGGTGTTCCATAAAATAATGACTGTATTTATCCAGAAGCCACAGCCTCAAAAATATAGTATATATTTAAGACAAAGAAAAAAACAATATAAGAGCTTTCCAGGATCCTTAAAATTTAGAGGTAGATATATTATTCTAAGACTCTGGAGATCCCAGAGATGGGGATCTGGTCTTGTTGTTGCTAAGGTTGGCTCAAGAGTAAGAAAGGCTTTCAATATCCCAAGTTTTTCTATTTGGGGCATAGTTTGTTTGCAGCAAGTTTTCCCTGAGCAGCAATGCAGGCTGTACAACTGGGTGCTAAAAGCAAAGCACTTGGCCCATGGCAGGTTTTAAGCTTGGTATAGAGACAGGCAACAGTAACTTAGGGTAGCTGGCAAAGCTACACTGCATGAACTCCTGCACTGACTGGTCCCTTGACTTCAAATGAGATTCCATGTCCTCAGATAAAATCTACCTTACAGTGGTAAGGGGTGATCACTTTTAAAAACTTGATATTCTACCAGAAATGAAATGCCATAATGAAGTAACAGAGGAGCAAACACCTGAGGCCCTCAGTTAGAGCCTATTTACTCTTAGTTGACATCTATTATAACTAACAAATTTAAAAGAGAAAGAAGAAAACAGGCCAGATGCAAACCCACACAGAGCAAGAGAAAGGATCCCTGACATCCTGACAAGCAGAGAGTAGAACTCAAAGATCATAGAAAGTTCAGCTAATAGAAACAGTGTCTTACCTACCTTCCTGAAGACTTCATATGTATTAATTATGCCTTTTTATTTCCTGTATTTCTGATGATTAGACATCTGAGGTCTTGCTAACCCTGAAAGAACTACTCCTCCTGGGGCTAACCAGTTCCTAGAGACAGCAAATAATTTGCCTAGGAGCACATTTTCCATACGCAAACCAAATAATCCAGAGCCCCAACTCCAACCACCTCTTAATGGGGCTCTCACAGGTAAGCCACTACTTCCCTGCCCTAATCACCCCGGGTCAGGGACCAGGTAACTAGGGACAATCCATATGCCCCAGAGCTCATTGAAATATTCAAACTAGCCAATCCGAAACCTGCTTACCTGTCTTGCCTGTTCCTTCCCACAGAAACCACAATAAATGCTCTTGCCCACGATTTCCTCTTGCTGCTTCCTTTGCTCCCTCATCAGCCCTGGTGCTTCCCACGTGGGCCTGCATGATGTGCTACGCCTCCTGTTTCTAGGGATCTGTGACTGTAAAAACCTCTTATTTTCTAACTGTCATTTCATGGCTGGGTGTCTTAACACGTCTGATTAAAACAATACCAAGAAAATGACTAAATCCTGCTCAGCGGAATCTAAATAACAAAGGCCAAAGATCTATGTGTTAATCCCTTCTTGTACTGCTATAAAGGAAATACCTGAGACAGGGTAATTTATAAAGAAATTGGCTTATGGTTCTATAGGCTGTACAGGAAGCATAGCAGCTTCTGCTTCTGGGGAGGTCTCAGGAAGCTTCCAGTCATGGTGGAAGGCAAAGGGGGAAGAAGGCATCGACACGATGGGGCAGGAGCAAGGCAGGGGAATGCTACACACTTTTAAACAATCAGGTCTTGCCAGAACTCACTATTGTGAGGACAGAACCAAAGGGATGGCACTAAACCATTCATGAAAACCACCTCCATGACCCAATTGCCTCCCACTAGGCCCCACCTCCAACATTGGGAATTACAATTTGACATGAGATTTGGGTGGCGACACAGATCCAAACCACAGCAGTATTAATTCTATAAATTAATGTCAGATACTAAATCCCAGATCCAGCCAGCTCAGAACACCAAGCAAGGTAAATACCAAATACATAAATACGTAAACAATAAAAACTACATCCAGGCATATTAAATTCAGAGTAGAGAAAATTGAAGATTTTTAAAAAAATATCCTTTAAGAAGCCAGAGGGAAAATAAACCTTACCTACAGAGGAGCAAGCAAGAATTATACCCAGCTTCACCTCAGAAACCATGCAAGCAAGAAGACAGTGAAGTGAAATATTTAAAGTGTTGAGAGAAAAAAAATTCCAACTTAAAATTCTGCACCTTGTAAAGGTATGCTTCAAAAGCAAAGGAAAAATAAATTTGTTGCTAGCTGACCTGGGCTGCAGGAAATATTAAAAGAAGTTCTTTGGAAAGAAGGAAAACAATATAGGCCAAAAACACAGAACTACATAAAGAGGAGCACTGGAGAAGGAATAAGGTAAAAGAAAATTTTTTCTTAATTTTAATTGATCTAACAGATAATACTTTGTAAAGATAATAGCAATATACAGTATTTGATATATGCATATGTATATGAGTGTATGTGTATAAATACACACACAGTTGACCCTTAAACAATTTGGGGATTAGGGGTGCTCACTCCCCATGCAGTCGGAAATTCATGTATAACTTTTTTTTGGAGATGAAGTCTTTCTCTATCACCCAGGCAGGAGGGCAGTGGCATAATCTCAGCTCACTGCAACCTCCATCTCCCAGATTCAAGTAATCCTCCTACCTAAGCCTCCCAAGTAGCTGACATTACAGGCGCCTGCTACCACACCAAGATAATTTTTGTATTTTTAGTACAAACAGGGTTTCACTCTATTGATCAGACTGGTCTAGAACTCCTGACCTCAAGTGATCTGCCTGCCTCCGCCTCCCAAAGTACTGGGATGACAGGTATGAGCCACTGTGCCCGGCCTCCATGTATAACTTTTGATTTTCAAAATGCTTAACTACTAATAGCCTACTATTGACTAAAAGCCATACCGATAGTATAGTCAATTAACACATATTTTGTATATTATATGTATTATGTACCATATTCTTACAATAAAGCTAGAGAAAAGAAAATGTTAAGAAAATCATAAAATATATTTACAATTCATTAAGTAGAAGTGGACCATTAGAAAGGTCTTCACCCTCATCATCTTCACGTTGAGTAGGCTGAAAAAGAGGAGGAAGAAGAGGGGTTAGCCCTGCTATCTCAGGGGTTGCAGAGGCAGTGGAAAATCTGTGTCTAAGTAGACCTCCACAGTTCAAACCTGTTTGTTCAAGGGTCAACTCTGTATATTTATGCATGCTTAGGAGTAAGTGAAATGAATACTGGTAGTGATACAAGGGACTGGAGGGAGGGATTAAGGCTATTTTATTCTTATAAGGTACTCACACTACCCATCAAGTGGTATGGTATCATTTGAAAGTGGCCTTGGATTAGCTGTGTGTATTGCAAACTCTAGGACAACCACTAAAAAAGGTTTTGTTTTGTTTTTTTTTTAAAAGGCAGTTTAACTGATGTGCTAAAAAATGAGAGAAAGTAGAATCATATAAAATGCTCAATTAAACCACAAAAGGAAGAAAAAGAGTGTAAGACAAAAACAGGAACAAAGAACAAGGACAACAAATAGAAAATAGTAACAAATGTAGCAGATGTGAATCTAACTGTATCAATAATCACTTCGAACATCAGTGGTCTAAACGCAATAACTGGAAAACAGAGATGGTCAGAGAAAATCAAAAAACAAGATCCAACTCTATGTTGGTACAAGAAGCCTACTTTAAATATAAAGACATATAGGTTTTAAAGTGAATGGATAAAGATATACAATAGTGGAAGTGATACCTGCTCATGGAAAAATATACCTTCACCCACGTGTGTGTGCGTGTGTGTGTGTGTGTGTGTGTGTGTATCTAAACAGAGATAGAAAATGTATTAAGTGAAAATAATAGTTCTCCTCCTCCTCCCTCCTGTTGTCATTCCCACCATTAACAGTGTTTTATGTATCCCTTTAGACATTTTCACATGAGGACTCACATTTTTGCTTAGTTTCATTTTCACTGCATCAGATGGTACTATACATATTGTTCTATAACTTGCTTTAATTTACTTAATAATTCTTGTTAATCTTTCTTCTTCTTTGTAATCTCAGCCCTTGTAGATCGATACTGTAGAAACAGATTTAAAAGTTTTGAAAGTCATGAAGCTTATATGCAGATAGCAAGACCATGCTGGATCACACAGAGCACAGAATACCTCTCTATTATTCTGATGCCAATTTCCGAATCTATTCCTAAACTTCAGTGGCTGTATATTAGGCAGACACTAAGCCTACAATAGCCTATTTAGTAGCCACTAGCCACATGTGGCTATTTAAATTTAATTTGATATAAATTAAAGTTAAAATTCAGGTTCTCAGCTGCACTAGCCACCTTTTGAGTGCTCAGTGGTCATATGTAGCCAGTGGGTACTGTATTGGACACCTCGGATAGGGAAAATGTTCAATAGAACTCTCCCTCATGATGGACATCGAAGGTCTAACCTTTATATATTTACCCCAGAGATGAACTGTGTATATGATACTGATTACAAAAGAGTTAAGAAGCCAAACAGAGCCAGAGGAGCACCCAGGCACTGTGAACAGCAGTAAGCCACTTCTACCCTAGGACAGCAGTGACCTCCAGAGGAGGGGGTGTTTCCAGTGCCCATGGCTGGGGTGATCTTGTAGAAAGTGAAAACATAGCAAGTCTGTGTGATGGAAGCTAAAGCCATATAGGAAACACAGCTACTACTACAGATGCTGCTCAAAGCAGAGAGAATAAATAATTATACCTGCTTTCTCCCTCCTACTGCCTGCCCGTATCCTACTAGTACCTTCCATTGGTTCCACCCAGCTTGAAACCAGCTGCACAAGAGCCTGGGAAAGGCAGCCCTCAAGGAAAGAAGAGAAGGGTGCAGCAGGCAGGACTGAGAGCTGAAGCAGAGCCTGGTCCCCTGGGAGAACTGCAGGTACTATGGGCCAAGCAAAGGCCTCAATGATGGCGCTGGGGCTGTACCTAGGGAACAGACCGTGAAGGCCCTTGGGTGGGGCGCTGAGCAGCCCATACTTCATCCAAAAGACTCAAACAAGCTATTGGCACGTTTAGGAGGAGAATGTCAAGGTTAGATTTGTGTTTTAGGAAGATCACTAGGCTATACCAGCGATCCTCAGAGTGTGGGCTCTGGAACAGCGGCATCAGCATTACCTGAAAGCTTGCTGGAAATGCAAGTTCTTGGTCCCCATCTGGAACCTAATAAGTCAACACTCTGGGGGTGGGGCCCAGCAATGTGTATTAACAAATCCTCCAGGTGACTCGGAATCATGCGAGAGTTTGAAAAGCTTTGGGCTAGCCTGGAGGTTGGAGGACTAGCTAGGGTCTCCATGAAAGATGAAGAAGGCTCTGGTTGAGACATGAGACATGGAGGGGGTCCTGCTTGGAGAGTCATTGAAGAGGTAGGCTGGCAGAAGTGGTGACGGTAGCTGTGGCAACAGGAAAGGAGGTGTCTGTTTGAAACAAGCAGGGGAAGCAAGCATCCATGTGATGAAGCTGACAGACTGCCAGACAGAAAACCTCTCTAACCCAAACCACTAATCACTGAATAGCCCCTAACTGCTCACGATTTGACTCTGAGCACAGGACCCAGCAACTGCAAAGAAGCTGTGGCCTCCAGGAGCTGACAGCTGACATTGATTTCTCCAACAGGTCATTGACCAGAACTCCCATTGCTAGATTAAAGCATTTGCCTCTGTTAAAATGCAGATGCTTCCCACAGGGAAAACCACAGGCCTCGCATCCCTCGCAGACAGCAAAGGCCAAAGAAGCAGGCTGGGCACAGTGGCTCATGGCTATAATCCCAGTGCTTTGGGAAGCCAAGGCAGGAGGATTGCTTGAAGCCAAGACTTTGAGACCAGCCTGGGCAACATAGCAAGATACTGTCTCAAAAAAAAAGAAAGAAAGGAAGAAAGGAAGAAAGGAAGAAAGGAAGAAAGGAAGAAAGAAAGAAAGAAAGAAGAGAAGAGAAGAGAAGAGAAGAGAAGAGAAGAGAAGAGAAGAGAAGAGAAGAGAAGAGAAGAGAAGAGGAGAAGAGAAAAGAGAAGAGAAAAGGAGAAAAAACTAAGCCATGCACCCCATGAACTTGGAGTTTCCCTCAGGGCAGTGGCCAGGCCTCTCCTTTCTTCATCCAAGGCATCAAGCACAGGGTTTAGAGCAGAGCTGTCCAATGTGAGCCACGTGTGCAATTTTAAACTATCTCGTAACCACATTAAAAAAAGGTAAAGAGAAATAGGCAAAATTAATTCAGTGATGTATTTTATCTATGCCATTATGTCAACCTGTGGTCAATTTTTTACAAATTATCAATGAGATATTTTACGTTCTTCCCAACTTCCCATACTACATCTTCAAAGTCAGGTGTATAGTTTATACTCAGAGCCCATCTCAATTCCAATTTGCGTGATTTCAAGGGCTCACAAGCCACATGGGGCTGGTGGCTCCCATATTGGGAAGTGCAGGTTTACAAGACAGCAATTGCTTATTTGAGATTTCCTAAGTAAGTAGATTATTCTTTCCCATGCAACAGACAACCGGGACTTGCTACAGGTATTGATACTAGTGTAACATAGTTCTGTGGGAGAGGAAATAGGGTCCAAGTGGATGTGAGAGAGAAAGAAAGGCAACAAGTTGGGTGGACAGAAGGATATGCAAACAATTTTCCTGGAAATCTGCGGTGGCAGGGAATGAACACAAGAGTGCTCCAGGGAGACAGATGCATGTGAGTAGGAAGTAACAGGCCAATAAAAATATGGATACATGCCAGTTGCAGTGGTTCACACCTGTAATCCCAGCACTTTTAGAAGCCAAGGCAGGAGGATCACTTGAGGCCAGGAGCTCAAGACCAGCCTGGGCAACATAGCGAGACCCTGTCTCTAAAATAAAAATAAAAACCATTAGCCAATTGTGGTGGTACCACCTTGTAATCCTAGCTACTCGGGAGGCTGAGGTGGGAGGATCTCTTGATCCCAGGAGTTGAAGTTATGGTGGGTTCTGATCTTGCAGCTGTGCTCCAGCCTGAGCAACACAGTGAGACCCTGTCTCTTTAGTAAATAAATGGGGACACCTGTGTCCACTTTCCTTTGCAACAAGGAAAGCGTGCCCTCTCAGCAGTGTTGCTGCATCACTGCGTGTCTCCTGGGGACACAAAATGTCTGTGTCCATGTTATTTTTTTAAAATTTTGAGTCTCTTTTATATTTAGTGTTTTTCTTTTTCTTTCCCATCTACATTATTTACATGTACTTAAGCAAGGAGTGAATGATTGGAAGTATTTATAACACTTCAGCGAAGCTGCGAGCCCAGCTTTTCTACTGATGGTGTGGCCTTGGACAATTTAACGTTCTCTGTTCTGGTGTTTCCTTGTCTATGAAATGGAATGTTAATGCCTTCCTTAGAGGAGTGTCATGAGGATTGAACAAAATGACAGCAACAAAGCGCTTCACCTGGGACTGAGTCACATAAAAACATTTTTAAAATATAAGCTATGACAGTTCTTTTTGCTGAAATGGAATTATCTGATCCTTCAATACTTCTCAAAGTGAAGCAAAATAGGAGTGTTGAGACCACAGATGGAATATTTTTTTTTATTTTTTTTGCCTTTTGTGTTTAATAAATAGACCTCATTTGAGAGTACAGATGGACTGCAGAGGTTGCGACTCACCACCGTCCAAGCTCAGATGGGCCTGGGCAAAGTGAGAACATGAAAAGACACCGCACACGGGCTCCCCATGGAAAGAGTGAGGAAACCAATACCAAGAGGGTGAAACCCCAGGCCAGGTCAGAGAGGGCTGCTTTGCTGGGAGCTCAGGCAGGAAACAAGGCCGCTCAGTGTATGTGGGAACTGGACCCCCGCACCTTAAGTATGGGAAGTGGCTTCCCTGTCATCCTGGCCAGTGTCTCCTGTCTCCATTCCTCAGGGTAGACCCACACCTGTGGCTTTATTTGTATTGCAGGTACGCCTATATCTCATCACAAAGGCCTCAGGGCTCTACTCAATTAAAAAGAATTTCCCAGCCCCTTGTAAGGCTGGGAACAACTCACTTCCCATCCCGCCTGGAGACATATCCCAGTCACCACAAGTGTGACTGTATTTCAATGCAGCTAGGAGGTAGCTCTGATGAACATAGTTGATCTCAGCCCTGCTTGGCGACTCTGCCCCTTAGCCCTTATTCACACACATGGTGTTTCCATGGAGACCTTCACCCAGTGCCACACTTTCTCTGTTACACCAGATCACCCTGACACTAGGAAGTTATAGGGGATGATACTCAAGTTATGGAGAGTAGCATCACAGAGCTAGAATTGACTCCCCATTCTAGACCATATATAAACTATGATGAATGTCTGCCCCACCCCTTCCCTGGGACAGGAGATTGGAATCTGGTTTGCAGAATGGAGAATTTCCATAGGGAAAGGAGCCAAAGACCATAACCAAGTCATAGCACTAAGAAAACAGAGTCCTCCCCACAAGTCCTCCCTTGGAAGGAAGAGAGATGGATATTTTGGCTGGTCTATATATTGTTCACCATAGAGGTGCTACTAGCAAACAGAAACAAAACCAAGATTGTAAAGAACTGAACACTGTCTTATTTTATCATTTTTATTTAACTTGATCTCAGTGACTCACTGGGCCCAAACAAATCTGGTGATGGAAGCAAACTCTACCCCCAGAGAACTGGAGTTTTCTGCAAATTTACCTCTATTCCGTCCTACCTATTCAGCAAGGGATTAGAAGTATAAGCATCCAAAAGAAATTAAACATGGCAGAATAGGTAGGTCTAACCAGTAAGTACTAAAGATATAAAATATTTAGTGAGGATTTTAATCACTTTCTGCCACTAAATCTCTAGGTTATGCAACTATCATCATTAATTTGTCTCTCTTAATTAAGCCATTCTATGTGTTAGCAGAATAGAGAGCCTCCTCCCAACCCTTAGTGCTACTATATTTTCCAGAGCAAACTTCTTAAGCACGAACCAAATGGTCAACTTTTCTTCAAGGATCAAGTATTGATTTCATGCCTGGTACTGCGCTAGGAGCTGGGAATCGCATGTGGTTACTGTTCTCAAGGAACTCAGAGTTGAGTGGTAAAGGCCTACATATTCACACACCGATAAACAAGAATAAAGCCATATGTGGAGATATGTACAGTCAGTAAAAATCTGAGCACACAGCTGGGGGCAGCGTGGCTGAGGAAGCCACTGCTACGGTATGGTCAGCAAAGAACAGTTCCAGATAGAAGGTGATGTTTATGTTGTCTCTCAAATTATGCTGCTCAAAACTCAATAGCAAGAAAATGACCCAATTTTAAAATGGGCAAAGAACCTGAGTAGACATTTTTTAAAGGAAGATTTCTAAATGGCCAACAGGTATATGAAAAAAATGTTAAACTTCATTAATTATCATGGAAATGCACATCAAAACCACAACAAGATGTCACCTGTTAGAATGGCTATTATCAAAAAGACAAAAGATATCAAGTGTTGGCAAGAATGCAGAGAAAAGGGAACCCTTGTCCACTGTTGGTAGAAATGTAGGTTAGTGTAGCCATTATAGAAAATAGTATAGAGGTTCCTCAAAAACTTAAAAATAGAACCACCATACAATCTAGCAATCCCAATTCTTGGTATAATCTTTTGTGCAAAAGAAATCAGTATGTTGAAGAGATATCTGCACTCTCATGTTTAGCGCAGCTCTTTTGACAATAGCCAAAATATGGAAGGAGCCTGTGTCCATCGATGAATGAATTTTTTAAAAAAATGTGGTATATATACACAATGGAATACTATTCTGCCTTAAAAAAGGAAATCCTGTCATTGTCAACAATATAGATGAACCTGGAGGACATGTTAAGTGAAATAAGATAAGCACAGAAACCAAAATATCTCATCATCCCACTGATATGTGGAATCTAAAAACATCAAACTTTTGGAGTCAGAGAGTAGAAGGTTGGTTACTGGGGCCTAGAGAGTAGGGGCAATGGAGCAGATGCCAAAAGATAAAAAAATTTCAGTTAGAATAAATTCAGTGAGAATAAATTCAAGAGATCTACTATACAACATAGTAACTATAGTTAGTAACGATGCATTCTGTACTTGAAAAAAATAAGTAAGAAAAATCAGGCTGAAGTTCACAGATGTGCAAAAGCAGCATGGAACTCCCGCATGCTACAGCCATGGAGGTGAACAACACTGTGGCGCTCAGGAAAGGCACAGGATGGGTAGAAAAGGGTCAGATGATGAAAGACCTGAGCCATGAAAGGTTTGAAGCTGGGAAGTAACAGGATAGGGCTTGCCTTTTGGAAAAGAATCTCCAGCAGCATCATAGAAGACCCATTATGGGAAAACAGACTGAAAAGGAGAGACCCACTGGAATGCCATTGTAATCAACTAAGGGAGATAGTAAAGATCTGAACTAAACTGAGCTCTGGAAGTAGAGAGGAAGATAATTGGAGGGTTATTTAGGAAGCAGAGGTAAAGCACTTAGTAATTCACTGAATGCAGAATGTGAAGGGAGGCTGCTTAGTGGGCTACCAGAGGAGATGTTACCTTGGTTTGAGTCACCACAGCAATGGATCCTGGGAGAAGAATTGGGAGGTAACAACAGGAAGCATAAGGGAGGGGTGGAACAGGTCAGAGAAGGAATTAGGAAAGAGAATGTTGGTGAGCATGGCATCCCTGTGGGCATGAGGGCTCAATCCCACTGGGACCCTCGCAGATACTACATAGAATACAGAACTGATCCAGGGATGAGGAAGCCTGGTACACCATCTACCAACTCTCATCCCTCAACAGTTGAGGGTCAATCCTGACAGCGTTGATTCCCCAGCACTTGTGACTTGCCCCAAGCCAGGCTGAGCAAGCCCTCAGACCAATGAAAGCCCTCAGAGGGACACAAGTGCCTGAGGTGAGAAGCTGTTGGTGTGCCTGAAAGTATCCACCAATGTTACAAGTGACCTCTGAAATAGATGGAGGGGTAAGAGCAGGGCTCAGCACATTCCATTACGTATCTAGGAGGTAAGAGACATATTGTCTAGTAAGATAATAATAAATAACTTCTTGCAAGGCACAGTGGCTCACATTTGTAATCCCAGCACTTTAGGAGGCCTAGGCAGGTAGATTGCTTGAGCCCAGGAGTTCAAGACCAGCCTGGGCAAAAGGAGCCAGGTGTGATGGCACGTACCTGTAGTACCACCTACTCAGGAGGTTGGGAGGATCACCTGAGCCTGGTGAGGTTGAGGCTGCAGTGAACCACTATACTCCAGCCTGGATAACAGAGTGAGACTCTGTCTCAAAAATAAATAAATAATAAACAACTTCTGAGGCATCATGTTAATTTCACCCATTAACATATTTTTAAGTGAGATATAATACACACTACTTACACACATTAAGGAAAGCCCATAGCTTCTAGATGAGTTCCACCAGTCATCTTGTAGCTATTAAAGTGTTGTTCCATAGCCACAGAGCCCCCGAGAAACAGAGCCAGGATGATCAACTAATAATAGAAGCACCGAGACCACAACCATAATACTATACATAACTACTCATTATTAGGAGAGTGGACAAAAAATTTGGTACAAGATCTGAGAATGCTGGTAACACAAGAAGCTTCCAGATTAGGGACTGATTTGGGGTACATGTGGATGTCTCATGCCTGGAGAGGGGGAAGCCAAGTATAGTTCAATGCTCATCTTTTGAGTCTTGAAACTGTTGGATTGGGTCTATAGATCAACCACACTCTGGTAATCTTCTGAAGACATTTTGATTTCTGTGTTTTTGCATTATTACGGATCCCAACCTCTTCCCATGTTCAAGAAGGTAGCTGCCAAGAGACCTCAAGGGACTGTCTTGAAAGAAATACATATGAATGTGAACAGGATCTGTAGCCCCAGAGAAACCTCCACACACTTTTAAACTTATCTTGGGATAGATCAGACGTTTCCTACCCGCAGATTGGAGTCAGCCTAAACCTAAAGTATTTAATTTCCATATTTAGAGCAGTAGTTGCCATTGGTATATAATACAAACCATCCCACGCAGCTGTGATTCAGGCATATACTGATTACTGCTAAATTACCCAGAATTCGAGCTCAATTTCACAAGACAGAAATATGACTTTTTTTTCCTTTTGGTCATAGAAGATCACCCAAGGAAGTAGCATGACAAAATGTTTCCTGATGCTGTTACAGGCATATGGCTGAAACTCAACCTCACACGCATCTGTACAGAAATGTACAGAGCAACCCACAAATATCTGAGCTTGCTGGCAAGATTAACACCCGAGGAGCAGCAAGCTTTCTGCCACTAATTATTTAAGACATCTCCTGCTTTGCTTTTATAACATCCTGAGCTGTTTATCAACGAGGTCATAACATGAGAAAGTATTCATGCCATCTTTAATAAAGAAAAAAAAAATCCACCTGGATGAGGAGAGAAGGAAAAACTGTTGCAATAGAGCAACAATCAAATTATGTCTATAATGGGCTTTAAGTCTTTGAAGAAAAGATCTACAGTTTAGCAGCACAAAGCAGTATTATTCCTGTTGTTATTTGAAAGTGCCCTCTAATCCTTCACACATATGTAATACATCTCATCCAAGGATCTCAAAGTCCATTATAAATAAACAAGAAGCTACGCTTTATAAAATCTGGCCAACACTACAAAAGAGATGGAACTCACTGGTTCTAAGTGAGCCAACACTTTTAGACAGACTCACTAGCTAAAGATATAAAGTCTGCTGTCCCACCAAAGTTTGGGGAAATAACTGGTTCTTGGTATACAAAAGTTGCTTAATAAATGCTTATTGAGACAAAGACTGATAGAAGCTCCCATATAGGAACACTGTGGAGATTAGTTAATTCATATGAGTTTTTTAAATAAATGTATTTTATGTATAAGTGTTACCATTAAATATATAACCCCTTATAAATTCACTATTATCCAGCAGGTGTGGAAATCTCAGTATCCAAGCAGAGAAATATTAATTATTGCCCCGCTGCTGGTAGCTTCATTACTCTTTCCACCCCTCTGTAGAGTTTAACTCCTCATAATTAGAAGCCTAAGTCCCAGTGAAGGAGCAAAGCTCTCAAAAACTGAGGCAAGAACACCTAGAAAGCTCACCATGTTTAAGTAGCATAAATACTGCAATTAGCTGTTAAGTTTAACCCCTTTGTTCATTCAACAGATGTTCACTGAAAAGCATGTATTCATTCAAGGAAGAAACATTTGAATAATAATATATGCTAGGCCTTGTGTTTCATACTGGCTTAGAGAAGGGTAGAAGACTGTAATACATCAAAGATATGGGGTAAGAATAATAAAAGGTACATTTAAACTAATTAATTCAATCCAGAGTGACTATCAACAGGACTTCTAGCCCTACAGCAGGGTTTCTGAACCTTGACACTACTGACATTTTGGGTCAGATAATTGTTGTGAGTAGATGTGCATTGTAGAATGTTTACCTGCATCCCTGGCCTTTTCCCACTAGATAACAGTAGCACTTGATTGTCTCATTCTGTTGTGACAACCAAAAATATCTCCAAACCATTGCCAAATGCCTCTTGGAGGGCAAAACTGTCACTCAGTTGAGAATCTCAGAGATCTCAGATGCCCTAGAGATCTCAGAAAACAACTTTCCTTCCCTGTTAACAGAACAGTACTCATTCAAACATTTAATTGCATTTTTTGTTTTTGAGACAGAGTCTTGCTCTGTCACTCAGGCTGGAGTGCAGGGGTGCGATCTCGGCTCACTGCAACCTCCGCCTCCTGGGTTCAAGCAATTCTCCTGCCTCAACCTCCCGAGTAGCTGGGATTGCAGGCGTGTGCCACCATGCCCAGCTAATTTTTTGTATTTTTAGTAGTGACGGGGTTTCACCATGTTAGCCAGGATGGTCTCGAACTCCTGACCTTGCGATCCGCCCACCTCAGCCTCCCAAAGTGCTAGAATTAGACATGAGCCATGGCACCCAGCCCGTTTAATTGTATCTTCAGCCAAAGCATCTGCAAGTATTTTTTGTATCTGTGTATCCAGATCAGAAAGTCTTCAAGGGCCACTTGTGTAATGAGCCATCCTATTTCAATGAGGCAACGTTTTTCATTTATTATAAACCTAGCCTCCAAAAATAAAATTTATATCTAAAAAAATCAAAACAGATCATTCACTGATCACCTAAAGGACTGCATGTAAGATGACAGTGTATCTCCATGATGTCATATGTCAAAGAATGACACAGATGTGCAGTTAATTATCTGCATGCCAAAAAATTTACTTGTATATAAAGGAGATGGTTATTAGACTGTCATCAATGAACAAAGGTAAAAACAGGATTTATTTTAAGGAAAAAAAAGAAAGAAAAGAAACAGTGAGAACAATGAGCCTTATTTTGCATTTTTGGAGGTAAATTAATTACTTGGCAGCTAGCAAAGAGGTCTATCTGGGCAGTCTGCCCTTGAACTGACGGCCTAAGGTATCAAACAAAGCAATTTCAGTTGATGATGGATTCTCCAAAAACGCTGATGGTTTAGTTGTGGAGGTTGCATGAGAGGCTGCCCCTGAGACACATGCTGGATCCTTCATCAATATCTCCAAGGTAGTTAGGCTAAGTCTCTGCCATTTCTCTATTCAGAGTAACTCACATTGGAAGGCTAGTTTGTGGTATAACAACCTGATTTTTTGCTCTACAAATGGACAGAAAGGAATTGCTATATAAAACAAGTTTCAAATGTTCAAGAGCTAGAAATCTTAGGCCTGGAGATTTTTCAGATGTCAGTTTCACTGTGCTGCTGCTGCTTCTTTTTGAGACAGTGTCTCTTTCTGTTGCCCAGGCTAGAGCACAGTGGCACCATCTCAGCTCATTGCAGCCTCGACTTCCTGGGCTCAAGCAGTCCTCCCACCTCAGCCACTGGAGTAGCTGGGACTACAGGCGTACACCACCCACATCAAGCTAATTTTTATTTTTATTTTTGTAGAGACAGTGTCTTGCTATGTTGCCCAGGCCGGTCTTGAACTTCTGAACTCAAGCTATCATCCCACCCCAGCCTCCCAAAGTGCTAGGATTACAGGTGTGAGCCATTTGCTGCTGGCCTGGTTTCTCTGGTCTTCTAAGTAACAGCTGAGCATGTACCATACTTTTCTTACCTATTCACCCAATTGCAGAATCAGCAAATCTGTGTTTTACCTGTTCTTTCCTCCAATCTTACATTGGAGAAGATGCTAGCCATTGAAAAGTGACACTGAAAAATGATAGGAAAGAGATCCTGAAAGTGACATTCAACCTTGTTGATGTTTCAGGAAAGGCTACTCCTCCTTTCTTGCTTTATGTTGAATTACTTTCATAAATAAACACCCATTATTTGGCATCCATATCATCACTGAATACAGTACCTGCACAAGTGGTCAGTCAATAGGTGACAGATACTGTTGGAAGGTTGATTATGATAGCTACCCCTTACTGAACACTAACTGTGTTCCAGGCACTGGTCTGAGCACTATGTGTATTTTATTTCATTTATTCCTTATATCAACTTTAAATGATCATCAGGACTATTATCCCCCATTTTACAGATGAAATATCGATTAGATATTTCTGTTGTTGAAGTTCATATAAATATTTTCAATATTTCAGTAATCTTGGTATTTTTCTTTAGAAATCACTTTCCTTTTCTAGGCTAAAAATCTTTCTCTTCCCACCCATCCTCGACCCCACCCAAAGCCTTTTAGTCATCAGCTCTCCTTAAAATGTACTTCAAATTTTTAAATTTCCATATTGAGTTGTGGAGCCCAGAATTAGAATTAATTGCTTCCATCTTTGAGTGTTTGTCTGCTGTAGGCCATGGCTGTATTTCTGCACATACTACCTGCCAGATGCTGGAAGTTATTCAGAGATATTACTAAGATGTGATTTTTGCATTTTGAGATCCTCCCAAAGAGAAACCAACAAATGTCCAACACGAGACATGAGCAAAATACTAAGGGTGTCAAGAGGAGAGAGTAACTAACTCTGCATGGGCCATGGAGGAAATGGCATTGAAACTGAGTTTTGAGAAAGAATAAGAGATAGCTTAGGAAAAGAGAAGAAAGCACTCTAGTGGAAACAGTCTCATATAAAAGCTGTATACTTTCACTCTTGCACTATATATTTAGTCATTTTTGCAATACTTTCACAGATAGCATGTATCAAATACAGCAACAGGCGCTGGAGATCCAATGGGGAACAGAGGAGACAAGGTTAGGGCTTTTATGGACCTAATATTTTAATAAGGGCTGGGGTGGTGGCTGATTTCCAGAGAGAGCTACTGTCAATCCCTTCCCTTTCTGTGTACACATGCCATTCCTCGTTCCTCCTATCAGAAGGTGGAGCTTAGGGTTCCTCACCTGGAATCGGGACAAACTGACATTCCAGGATGTACAAGTTCAGGCATCAAAAAGTGCTGAAGTTCTCACTTCCTTTTTTTGAAACTTTGAGCTGCCACAAGAAGTGAGCAGGCTCCCATTCTGGAATGACAGGCCCTGTGGAAGAATATTGAGGCATCGTATATCCAACTTCACATCACCTGACTGCAACTGCCTAAGACAATCTATTCTACTGCTGCATAACAAACTATCCCAGAACATAGTGACTCAAAACTGTAACATTATTTTGCTTATGAATCTTCAATTTGGGCAGAGCCTGGCATCTCTATGTGATGCTGCTCATGGCATCAGCTGGAGCAAACCTAACTGAGAAATAAAGGATTTACATCCAAGCTGGTTCACTTATTTAGGTATCAAGTTAGTGCTGGCTATCAGCTGGAATCTCAGGTCTGAGAGTTCTTCTGGCCTGGGTTTTTTCAAGGTATGGTGTCTGGGTTTCAAATGAAAATGTCCCAAAAGAGAGCCAGGGGTAGTGGCATCATCTTTTATAAACAACTGTCAAATTCACATAGCATCTCTTCTGCCATACTCTTATTAGGTGAGCCATTCACAATGGCCCACCCAGCTCAAGAGAAGGATTCAACCATTTGATCCAGGCATGGCAAGACTCTCAATGAGTACACAGAATAGAGAACACTGTTGTAGACATTTTTGTCCATGAATGTCTTCATTTGTCCATGAAGTCTAACCAAGGCCAGTAGAAGAACTGACCTCTTACTCCTCAGCCAACCCATAGAACCATGAAATATAATCAGATAAATGTTTTAAGCCATGCAGTTTGGTGTTGTTTGTTAAAAGAGCAAAAAGACCACTAGATAGCTAAGACACACACACACACACACACACACACACACACACACACACACACACACACAAATTATGCACATATACATGTATGGGCAAGAACAATCAAGTTCTAAAAAATACACTTGCATAGAAATTTAACAGAGTGATGAGAAAGAAAGGTATTAAGTCCTACTCTAGATTGGTCGAAGAAGGCCTTTTAATTTTCTATGGTTTGAAATTTTTACAAGGAGAATGAATTAATAGGCAGTTTCAAAAACAAGAATTATTTTAATGTAGGCAGATGAAATTCAACAATGTAAAAGCCCAGGAGTTCAAGACCAGCCTGAGCAACACAGCAAGACTCCATCTCTACTAAAAATTAAAAATTAACCATGCATGGTGGCATGTGCCTGTGGTCCCAGCGACTCAGGAGGCTGAGCTGGGAGGATTGCTTGAGCCCAGGAGGCGAGGCTGCAGTAAGCCATGATGGCGTCACTGCACTCCAGCCTGGACAGCAGAGCAAGACATTGTCCAAAAAAAAAAAAAAAAAAAAAGACGACAAAGAATAGACTAACATAGAAAACAGAACAAAGAACAATCCCACCCTAAAGTAGACCTTGCATAGGAGTTTATATAGGTAAAATAACTTCCTCAAACAGCCCCAAAGACTCTCTAAGCTTTGAGTTAACAAGGCAAAGAACACAAACAGGGAATGGAGCAAGCCTGCAGGCGCTTAAAAAACGGCCACCTCCATGTGGTCAGACAGGCCCCCAAGGAGGCTGCCACAAAGGTTATTATGCAAGGCAAAAACTGGCATCATCACGGACTTTAAAAATGCCCTCAACCGCCAGAAACTATAGAGATGCAGCCTCTTGAGATAGCTTTCTCTCCAGCGTTGGAACAGATCTTAGTTTTTCACTTGAGCACCAAATAAAGTTCTTGACTTGTACTGAGAGTGCACAAGGTACAGAAAATAACACAAATCTTTAAATGTTATAATCACATTCAGCCTGATGAGATACTCAACTCTGAGTGACACACTGCAAACTCGTAATACTCATTCTTGCTCTCTTCCAATGAGTAGACCAGAGGGTTCATTGCTGTGCTACTTTTCATTTTGTGCCCTTTCTCTTATCCCTCCTTTCTTTGTTAAAAATCTTGCCTTGTTCTGATTAAAGGTTATAAATTAATATTTGATGTTATATCTACATAAATGCTTGAAAATTACTTTAACAAATAGAAGAATAAAAATAAAAATTTTCTTTAGTATCTATTGCTGTAACTTAAAACAACAAGAATTACTTTCTCATCGTTCATGGTTTGAGGGATGACTGGGCACAACTAAGCATAAAGCCTCCACTTACACATCCAGTAACTGGTGCTTACTTTCTACTGGCACCTCAGCAGAAGCTGTTACCCAGAACACCTAGACATGACCTTTCCATGAAGCTTGGGCTTCCTGAAAGCATGGTGGCTGGGTTCCAATGGAAAATATCTCAACAGAGAGAGAGAGGGAGAGGGAGAGTGGGAGAGGGAGAGAGAAAGAGAGAGAGGGGGCACCAGGCAAGATTACATAATGTCTTTAGTGAACCCGCCTTGGAAGCTATTCATATCACTTCCATCACATTCTCTGTGTTAGAAGCGAGTCATTAAGGTTGGCCAGTGTTCAAGAGGAAAGGATTTAGACTCCACTTCTTACTGGGAAATGTCAAAGAACTTGCAGACAAGCTTTAAAATTATTTCAGATATATTATTTCCAAAAAATAACTAACAGTTTAAAGAGAGCCCACACAAAAAAATATAGTCTGGCTAAAAGTCAGAAAAAAATAAAACAATTCAAATATAGTAAATAAAAATAAGGTAGCAATTTTAACATTTCAAAAAACAGTTAATATGAATGGCTCATCTGGTGTTAAAAACACAAACTTACAAATTGTATTAAAAATTAACAAAGCTAAAAGATATCTACTGTCTGCTATTTTTAGATACACACCTAAGGTGTGAAAGGAAATATGAAAAGGGATATGTAAAGCAAATTAAATGTCACATAAAAGAGAATCAATGGAAAAAACAACATTAGTGTAGAATAATATAAGCTAATAAAGTATAACGTATGCTAATAAAATTATCCAGAAGATATAACAGTCATAAATTTTTATGTAAGGGTGTAGTTTTGAAATATACCAAACAAAGATTTTGGAAAGTCAAAGAACAACTGGCAAACCACAAAGTTGAAGTCTTTCATTTCTGCATAGTCAGAAATAGATCAAGCACACAATAAATAAATAACTGAATCTGCGAGCCTGAATAGATACAAATACACATACTCAAAAAGGATACATACTCTTTAGAAACCTATGAAACACCAGGTGTGGTGATTCATGCCTGTATGCCACCACTTTGAGAGGCCAAGGTGGGTGGATCACTTGAGGCCAGGAGTTCAAGACCAGCCTGGCCAACATGGCAAGACCCTGTCTCTACAAAAAATAAAATGAAATTAGCCAGGCATGGTGGTACATGCCTGTAATCCCAGCTACTCCAGTGGCTGAGGCATGAGAATCGCTTGAACCCAGGAGGCGGGAGGTTGCAGTGAGCAGAGAGTGCACCACTGCACTCCAGCCTGGGCAACAGAGCAAGAGATTCTGCCTCAAAAAAGAAAAAAAAAAAAAAAAAAAAAACCTATGAAACATTGCAAAATTGGTCTGGATGGCCCCAAGGAAATGTTCAGTTAAACCCAAAAACTAAAGGTCACTCATGTTATGTTATCTAAATGCAATACAAGAAAAACTGGAAATCAACAAAAAAATCATCCAACTTGGAATTTTAGAACATATATCCATATTAATCTTAAGATAGATTAAAATTGAAAGTACATATTTTAATAAGTGAAAACACATAGAAATTCCTACAAGAAATTGAAAATCAATATTTGGAGAAATATTTATAGCCTCAAACTTGATTAGGCATCAGAATCACCTGGAGATCTTATTTTAGCGTAGAGACATCTGAGATCCACCCCCAGAGTTTCTGATTCAGAAATGCTGAGTTAGGGCCTGAGAATTTGCATTTTGGCCAAGTTTCCAGGTGATGTTGAGGCTGCTGGTCCTGGGGCCACCGTTTGAGAACCACCGTGGGGATGGCACTTTGAGAACCATTGTGTTGTATTTCTACTTAAATGTCCCCTCTAGAGAAGACCTTCTCTGACCACCTAACTCAGCACCTGGTGCATTTCATTCATTTTACATTTTAACATCTAATTACAAGTTGTTTATTTTAACTATTTACCAGTTTTCCTCCAAGAGCATAAGAGATGATCATAATGATATGATGGTGATGATGACAAACCGGCAAAGTTTTTTAAATACAGAGTAGATGCCAGATATAACATGGTAAATTGGTAAGAAACAAATGCCATGGATGACAATGAGTCAGTAAGTATTCCCGAGTCTACAGCCAGAATTTCCTGTGTTGATCTAGTGGTTCTCACATCCGGCTGCATTTTGGCACCACCTGGGGAGTTTTGATAACTGATGCCTGAGTTCCCACCCCAAAGATAATTTAATTAGTCTTAGGTGTGACCTTGGCATTGGAAGTTCTAAAAATTTCCAAGTGGTTCCTATGTGCAGCCAAGATAGAGAACCACTGACCTGTAACAGGAAAATTGAGGTACAGATGACAATACATTTTCTCTACTCTTAAAGGAACGAAACATAAGTTTGGCTACGAACTTCTGCCTTCTCACAGATTCAATGGGAATTATGTCTGCTGAGGAAAAGCAGATACAGCTCCTTCAGCCCCTTCCAACCAGTTTCCACTGAACAGACACTGCTTTATGGTACACTGCCTTCCCATCCCCGACATATTTCATAGCAATTGTAACAACGGTATGGATTACAAGTGAGATGCTTTGAATGTTATTTCCATTTCTCCATATCTTGACATTTGAGATGTAACCACAGACTTTGCATCCCTTGGACTGGTTGAGGGGGAGATTCTGATTAATGTCCTTTCAACTCCCATATGAAACACATGGCTTGTATTAGAGACAAGATGAATGAATTGATACATTGGGAACAGGCTTCACATTAGACGAACACGACTTACTAAAGCCAGGAATGTCCCAGTGATTAAATCTATCCATGTATGTGAATCAACGTGTCTCCTTTGGGGAAAAGCTCTTTTAAATGGTCTGTGTTCACCAGTAAAGTGGGTCCAGCCACAAGGCAAAAATCTTCCTCATCACTGAACAGAAATCATCATTGACATAACTGTGAATGTTAGAAATTTAATAGGCTGACAGTGCAAAAATAAATTCACCTTGTTCTCTGCTCGGATCACTTAAATTTATTCTCTGTCAAATATTTAGTTCAGAAATACAAAATTCATTGCCAAAATTTGTAATTTTATATGTGCTAAGTTTGCCAGGTGAAATACCGAATACCCAGTTATATTTGAATTTCAGGTAAGCAGCAAATACATTCTTAGTATGTCTCATGTAATATCTGGTACACACATACTAAAAAAGTATTCAATGCTTATCTAAAATTTAAATTCAACTGAGTGTCCTGTATTTATTTGCTAAATCTGGAAATGCTAACTACTGTGGACTTCCACATGTTACAGTCACATTTTTCAGTTTTAGAGAACTTTGTTTGGTGGGTGTTTGGTCAGAAGATATGGTCTTATCACTAAATCAATGTATTAAATTTCCCTGCTGGTAAAAAAGAGTCTTTCTATAGACAGACAGTACCAACAAGTTAACCTCAATCTGACATGAATGAAAACCATTTCTAAGTGGTTATAGTTTCTAAAACAGAAATCCTTCTACAATAAATGTAATTATTTCACTAAAATTGTTTGCATGTGTTTCTTTTCTGCACCAGGCCTTGTTCCTGTACCATCTGACTTGCCTTCATCTGTTACTTTGCAAACCTTTCTTTGCCTGTATCTTTGATTTAAATTTATCATGACACATTTTTCAACAATAGCAGGAAACCTCACTTATGACTTTAATTATAAAATGGTGTTATAAAATTATATCCACATTTTATTTTTGGCAGGCAGCAGTCCTCATTTAATGAGAATATCTCAAGTTGGCCTCTGCAGTTCTCTTTGGTTGATTTCAGTGCTTACTGTATGTAATTGATATAAAAACACAAGGTTTAGGAAGCAGTTATTGGAACTTGTTAAAAGAAGTAGCCACGTCCATAAATACTTTCATTTTGCTGCGTAACTTGCCAAGAGAATTAATAACACACTTTGGGGAATATGGAAGAAATTCTGACTTTTTAAAGAAAAACCGATATATTCTGCCCACGTTAATTGTTTAACTAGAATGTCTATATTTCTCTCCAACTTTTGTGTCTAAGAAAAAGAAAGTGAATTAGACAAACACGCATGCATCTCAGTAAATACCTGTTAGCACTTAAATAATACTATTGTCCTTTATTTGTGAGGAAAAGTAGAAATATGTCAGTTCTCTAATAGGTATATTTTAAAAGACCACAGTAAAAATCAGAAAAAAAAAAAAGCCATCATTGAAAACCTCATATTTAATGCTGTCTGAGATAATCTCAATAAATTCTAAAGTAAAAACTTTAAAATATAAAAACTAGCGATACTTTTCTATTAATGTAGGCAAATTATCTCATTCCTCTGGCTTGAGGGAAAATGTAGTTTATAACTTAAAAGAGCTGCTTTGCTTGCATTTATCTTTTACATACTACCAAAAATATATTTTGCTTAGCAAAGAATAAACAAGGGGAAAAGAAGACTAAATTCAGTAAATTATATTTCTAGTTCTAATAAGGAGGGGAAGAATATTCATAGCCCTCCACCTTTTTAATACCTATATTGTCCTTTGACAATTGATATGAACTAAAAAAGAATATGCTTAGGAGCCTAAGAAATGTGTCTCAGAAAACAGAGTATCCATGACTCACAATATCATGAATTAGATTGATCTGAACTACAAAGTTTCCCCAAGATATGACCCCAAATTTTAAGTCATTCACCATAACTTGAGCAATACAAGCAGGAAATAAAGTGCTAAATGATGTGTTACTAACTCTAAGAACGATGAACACCAGAAAGAGAACAGTGTAACTCAGAATTCTGAGGCTTAATATTTAGAGAAATTTAGATTAGATAAGATACCAAACATGGAAACTAGCCATTGGAGATAATACATCACTAATGATTACCAAAATAGCAAAGAGCAAAAAGGTAAAACTGATATTAAAATTGAAGTCAGTCATATACAGTACAGGCAGGGCATCTTCAGAGAAAGAACGATTTCAAGGAGAGGGGAATATAAACCAGAAAAACTCAAAGGAATCGCATCGATTACTGACTTTCAGAAATGAAATGACCTTAAAAAAAGAATTTATTTGGAGGCCAAGGTGGGCGGATCACCTGAGGTCGGGAGTTCAAGACCAGCCTGACCAACATGGTGAAACCCCATCTTAAAAAAAAAAGACAATTTAGTCTTGGAACCACTAAAGAATATGTCAAAGGAACTACTATCCCCTAAAAGACCCTCAAGACGCACTCACCTTGCTTCTCTCTAGTCCCCCTTTGCCACCTCTTGACAATCAGTGATCAGAAAGACCATCTGCAAGATTAATCCACAGTGGACTCCCACACAGCAATTAACGCTAAGTAGCTTCCCTAACAAAATGTTTACTTACACCCATAATAGTAGCTGCTGTGTTAAAAATTTAAATAATCAGGGATGTATCAAGAAAGTTTATCGGTTCCCAAAATGTTGGGTGAAATAAAGTAGAATTCTTTCATAAAACATTAAAATGTCAAGCCTGAGCAATTCTAGAGTTATACTATTCAATTGATGCCAAGAGTTTCAGGCTGATTGGATATCCTAAGAATCCCAAGGGCATTAGGGAGAGGCAAAATAAAACTGTAGTTTAGGCTGCACGCAACACATATACACACATGCAAAGCATTTTTAAACACTGATGAAAATAAACTCACATTCAAAAATTATACAACACATGAGGAAAAAAATCCACTACTAGAGAAAGTCAGCAGATATAACAAACTGGAATATGTATCATGCCAAGAATTTGAGAGAGTAAAATAATCTGAGAAAGATTAGGAAAAATATGTTTTTAATAAAAAGCTAAGAAAAAAATATGGAAAACATAATGAAAGAACAGAATACTCTCAGGAAAAAATAGCTGAAAGATTTGGATAAAGAACCAGTCAAATTGAAATTAAATCTCAACAGATGGGTTAAAACACAGATTGGTTAAATTTAAGGAATTAGTATTATAGAAAATAGAGCAGAGAATTATCCAGAGACAAATTTTTGTTTTAAATTAGACATGTAGAAACGTGGCAGAATGAGAAGATTTAACATACAAAAAACTGCAGGTCCCCCCAACAAAATAAAAAATAAAAATAAAAAAATATACAGATTATATGTGACAAGATAGTGGCTAGGAATTTCCAAGAAACTGCAAAACATAACTCCCATATTAAAGAAGCACAAAACTTGTAAGCATAAAAAACAAATAAATTCACACCAAAAATGTTTTGTTTTAATCTCGTAAACAAAACTAGGCCAGGCATGGTGGCTTACACCTGTAATCCCAATACTTTGGGAGGCCAAAGCAGGATGATCACATGAGCCCAGGAGTTTGAAACCAGTCTGGACAACATAGAGAGATCCTGTCTCTATGGAAAAACAAATTAATTAATTGGACCTGGTGGTGTGCACCTGTAGTCCCTACTATTCAAAAGGCTGAGGTGGGAGGATCAGTTCAGTCTGAGAAGTTAAGGCTGCAGTGAGCCACGAGTGTGACACTGCACTTCAGCCTAGGCAACAGAGTGAGACTGTGCCTCAAAACAAAAATAAAAATAAATCCACGCCTACATATATTTTAACAAATCTAGAAAACAAAAAAAGACAGTCTTACAGGAAAAAAAAAATAAGAAGGAAATAACTACAAAGAACAAGCAGAATACTTTTCCAAAGCAATAACAGGTATCAGAGACAATGGAAATTATCTTCAATGTGTAGAAAGAGCTCGCTATGGCTTTAGAACTCTGTACCCAGCTAACCATGATTTCAAAATGAAAAGTGAAAAAAATACGTTTTTAGTTGTCTAAAGAGAATGTATTACTCAATGACTTTTACTGAAAGAATTACTAAATCATGTTCTTCAGTAATATATTAACTGAGCCCAGAAGAAAACCGCTAAATGCAAGAAGAAATTGTGAGCAAATAAATTGTTAAAAACACAGTTACAATAATAACAATAATCAGTGATGACTCATTTGGGTATATAGAAAAATGTATCACTAAACATAAGACAAAAGAATCCTGAAAGACGGAAGAAGATGGCAATCAAGAGCTGGTAACCAGAATTATTGATTCTAATGAACTTGTGTTGATCAGGATAAGGGTAGAGGCATTGGTTAAGTTTAAATTTGGTTAAATCAAGTATACAAATTTTTTAATTTTAATTTTTATTTTTCTGGAAGTTATTGGGGTACACATGGCAATTGGTTACATGAGTAAATTGTTTAGTGGTAATATGTAAGATGTTGCACCTATCACAGAGCAGTATACACTGTACCATATTTAGTCTTTTACTCCTCGCACCACCTTCCACTCTTCCCTGCAAGTCCCTAAAGTCCACTGTATCATTCTTATGCCTTTGCATCCTCATAGCTTAGCTCCCACATGTCAGTGAGAACATACAATGTTTGGTTTTCCATTCCTGAATTACTTCACTTGGAATAAATAGTCTCTGGTCTCATCCTGGTCACTGCAAATGCTATTAACTCATTCCTTTTTATGGATGCATAGTATTCCATCATATATATACATATACATACCACAATTTCTTTATCCACTCATTGATTGATGGGCATTTAGGTTGGTTCTATAATTTTTTCAACTGTGA
The DNA here is from genome assembly GCA_963574635.1 of Cheracebus regulus. Classification (NCBI taxonomy): domain Eukaryota; kingdom Metazoa; phylum Chordata; class Mammalia; order Primates; family Pitheciidae; genus Cheracebus; species Cheracebus regulus. Next base: position 20,299 of record CAUYQU010043588.1, on the reverse strand, counting down.
ACTGTGCTGCTATAAACATGCATATGCAAGTATCTTTTTTAAATAATGACTCCTTTTCCTCTGAGTAGATACCCAGTAGTGGTATTGCTGGATCAAACAGTAGTTCTTTGTTTTGTGAGGAATCTCCACACTGTTTTCCATAGTGGCTGTACTAGTTTACATCCCCACCAGTGGTGTAGAAGTGTTCCCTGTTCACCACATCCACACCAACATATACTGTTTTCTTATTTTTTGATTATGGCCATTCTTCAAGAGCAAGGTGGTATCGCATTGTGGTTTTAATTTATATTTTCCTGATCATTAGTGATGTTGAGCATTTTTTCATATGTTTCTTGGCCATTCGTATGCTCCTTTTGAGAATGTCTATTCATGTCCTTAGCCCACTTTTTAATGGGATTGTTTTTTTCTTACTGATTTAAGTGTAATCCCTAAAACCATAGAAATAGAAGCTATGATTTCTAAACTAATAGAGAGGAGAAAACAGGGAATACAAAAAATTCAATAAAATAGACACCAGAAAAAGAGAAAAGAAAAAACTATATAAAAAATATGGGCCAGGCACAGTGGCTCATGCTTGTAATCCCAGCACTTTGGGAGGCCAAGGCAGGTGGATCATGAGGTCAAGAGATTGAGACCATCCTGGCCAACACGGTGAAACCCCGTCTCTATTAAAAACACAAAAATTAGCTCGGCATCATGGCACATGCCTGTAGTCCAAGTCGCTTGGGAGGCTGAGGCAGGAGAATTGCCTGAACCCAAGAGGTGGAGGTTGCAGTGAGCCAAGATTGTGCCACTGCACTCTAGCCTGGCAACAGAGTTAGACTCCATCTCAAAAAAAAAAAGTAACATAATGTAAATAAATTCAAGTGTAACCATACTCTCAATAAATATAAATAAGTTAAGCTCACTGATTAAGAAAAACAAAGATTCTAAGATCGAAATTTTAATAAATTTTTATTCAGCTATATGCTATTTGTGGTAGATGTGATGACATAGATGAAATAGAAATTATGAACGAAAGTTATGAAAAGATGAATCAGGACTTCCAGTTAAACATAGAAACTCAATCCAATTATTTATCCTTACTTTCCCCTAAAGCCCCAAAAAGGAATTTTAAAAAGGAATAAATATACAAGCACAAAGTGATAGAAGAAATGAGAAATGTCAATAAAGTTTTGGAAGAAGGAACACAGATGGATGAGTGGCAACTGGCTCAACAGAGCAGAAAAATCTGAAAATTAGCAGCCAGTCTGTGGGGTTAAGAAGGCAATATGAAGTGTCTGATTCACATAGCAAAAAAACCCAGAAATACCTGAAATGGAGGCATCAAGTACCTATGGAAGCCAAATAATGAAAAGCATTGAATGATGAAAGTTTGTTTTAAATTCTAAGAAACTTATTCCCTCTCATGCAGGACCTCTCAAGACTAACAAAAGATAAATCTACTCCCAGGAAGGGCCGTAACAGATAGGCTCATATCCATGAGAAGAAGCACAATGAAAAGCAGCAGGGATGAGGAGCCAAAGTGAAAACAGATAATTTCATGATAAGATTACGAGTGCCTTTCTTGTCTTGGCACTGAGAATATTTGACTGCCAGGCCTCACCTGCAGGCAGAGGATTAAATGTTCCACTCTAGGGAAACCGAACAGTCCAAAAGAAAACATACCAACATTTAGGCATGGATGTCAAAGACCTTAGTAATAGAGTACCTACCAAATAATCTACAGTAAGAATCATTTTTAATTGAAATAGATTGATGCATTACTTTAGTATTCAGAGGGGAAAGAAAGGATTTCTGCTATTATTGCTTCAATTCAACATTGGTCTAGATTTCTGAGTTATATGATAAATTAAGATGACAAAAGAAATAAAAGATATAAGAAGTAAAATCATGTCACATGATTACCTAAACATAAAACACAAGAAAATACCCAAAGACTATTAAAAGCTTTTAAGTTCAGCAAAGTTGCTGGACAAAGGTCAACATGCAGAAATTAAAATTCTCCTTAAACATCAGAAAAAAAAAATCCTTAAATATCAGGAAAAAACATTTTCCTTAATCAGGGAAAAAGTACAAAACACAGTAGCAACAAAAACACATCTAAATAGGAATAGAAAAAAATCGAATAAAAGACGTGAGGGTCCTTAATGGGGAAAACTAACAAACATAATCAAAAGCTGGAGACGGTGACCTAAATGAAAGGGATTAGGTTGTATGGGAAGACATCATCAAAAAGAAGTTAGTTCTCCTCCAAATTAGTCTGTAATTCCAAACCAAACTGCTAACAGTGTTTTTCTTTCTTTTTTTTTTCAGGCCACATTCACAAGCTTTATTCATAATCACTAAACCCTGGAAGCAACCAAGATGGTCTTCAACAAGGGAATTAATAAAGAAATGGTGATATACCCATAAACAACTAGGTGAAAAAAGGGAAGACATCACTGAATCTGTAGTAACATGAATGAAGCTTAGGTGCATTTTGCTAAGTGAAAGAAGCCAAAGCATTATTCCAATTCGTAGGCCATCCTGGAAAAGGCCAAACCATAGGGACTAAGAACAAATCAGTGGTTGCCAGGGGCTGACAGAGTGGAGAGAGTTTGATAACAAAGGGGACACACTGGGGACCTTGAGGATGAAGAAGCTGCTCCCTGAGGTGCTGGATAGGAGACACTACACATTGGTTCAGATCCAAGGAACTGTACATCCCAAAGACTGAACTTTCATGACTGCAAACTGGACCTGACCACCACTTATCAGAACAAGAAAGAATGCCTTCCTCCTGGAGTTGCCCCAAACCCCACAAGCTTGTCAGATGCTACTTCAGCACTGTGAGGTAGAGCTGCCTTTAGAGCCCACTTTGCTGCCTTTCACCTCTGCATGCTAAGTCTCTGTACACCTTGCAGTGAAACTCCACCTCACTGTCCAGCACCGCCCTCTGGCTGGCTGGCAGTCTCCAACGGTATAGCATGTACATCTGCTGGATGCTACAAAACTTGTTCTCCACCATGCAGGTGGAATGGCCACTGTCCAAGGGAACCACACTCTCCATGATCAGGCTCCACTGCTGGTGTCATAGCTTGATACCCAATCTGATGCTTCCCATGGAACTCCTTGAAGCTCCTCAACCAGGAGAGGGGTGAGTAGAGTTGCCAGTGGCCAGGCAGTGAATGCAAAAAGTTGGGTGGCCGGTGCAGCCAGCAGCTTCTTGGCCAACCACTGGGGCCAAGTCCAGAAGTCCAGTAAGGGGTGTCCAGGAGCTGAGGCTCCACGTAGCCCCTTGGGGCGTGTGGGGGGGGGGTTGGGTGTATGTGGCATGCTCTCTCTCTCTTGCTCTCTCCCCGCTACCCCGTCCCTCCCTCTCTCCCTCTGTAAGTCTGGCTTCCATCCAAGTCCCTAAAGAGACATGTTCCTCCCAGTTCTGGCCCAGGGTCTGCAGGGCCTCTCTCTGCTTGGCCTCATAAACAGTCCTGTATGAGTCCCACAAGCTTGTCAACATCTGTAAACACTGGTGTAAGCTCTTCTTTAAATGGATAACCTGGACGTCCAGTTTCTTCCTAAGTGTCTTTATCCAGTGATAAAACTGATTTCCCATTCGGTAGGCGGGCAACAGTACTATTTTCATCAATATTTGTATCATATATTAGTGCAGAGCACAAACCCAGTATTTGTGACAGTCCGTCTCCTTTAGATGCTGCGGCATCCCTTGTGGCCAAAGTTGGATATCTCGCTAACCAGCAAATGGCCAGAAGCCTGTCACAGCCTGCACAGAGTTTCCATGGGCATACCAGCCCTCTGTAAGCTCTTCTAACAGGGTTTTTCCAGGTGCTGGGCAGTAGGATTGTAAAATCTATTCAGGAGGCTCAAAAGACAAGAGTAGCCTAGATACTTTGAAGAAAAAGAAAGGAGCTCAATATTAAGGTTGCTAAGAGTTATTAAACAACTGGAATAATTAAAAACGTCTGTATTAGCACAGGGATAGAAAAACATCTAGTTTGTAATTAATCTCACTTGTAAGCATCTCACTTTTGTCCACCATCTCCTATCTTTCCAGCTCACCTCTCTAGTAGCCACAACTAGAACAATCCATGAAACCTACTGAGACCTTAAACCTGTTGATTTTCCAGCATTTTCACCACCTTTGCATTTTTTCTTATCTTTTTCACCACCTTCGACCCTCAAGTTTTTGTTCCACTTGCTCCCCTTCCTTTTCTTATTAATAAATTTATTTAGCAGATGTGGAGACAAAATTGGTTCCATCTTGGGTGCTAATCCACCACGTTGACTTCTGATTAGCCACAGTCCTTTGAATGTCTGATTCTCACTGTATTTATTGTCCTTAGTGTAAGAACATGTCATCTTGATGTTATCACACAAATTATAGGCTGTGACGCACATGGTATTCTTGTCTGTTCGGGGGTTGCTTTTACTTGTCTTGCTAGAGCATGTACATCTTTTCCCCATAGTACATAAACCTCAGGTCTGGGAGTAACAGATGTGGAGATCTGTGTTGCAGTGGCCCAAGACCACCCTTCTGTCTGTAAGTTCCTCCAATAAAACATCCTTCACTGATAAACTCGACTTGCCTACCTTGTTCTATGGTTTCTTGGCACCTTCAGCATTTGTAGGTCATTTTGACTATACAGCCCTTTTACAGAACAGCAGAACCTCAGCCCTTTCTAAATCTAATTTTTCACCTTCTGTAAACCTATACTTGGGTTGCTCAATATGGACAGCAAAAAATACACAACCATGCTGACTGGTCTCTTTTTTAAGTGGATTGCTCATGTGCCAGGGATCTTACAATTCTCTTACTCCTTCACAAGGCTCATTCTGTCAGATGACTATTTCTTATATTTTCTTTTTATTCAAACTACAACTCTTCCTCCTCCATCTTCATTTGGGAAATGGCACACTTCCTGGTGTTCTCAGGACACTGAGGAATTAAAAAGTCACCTTATTTTTAATTATCTACATAGGTACAAGAGATTGACAGAAATTGACATCCCAACAACTATGCAAATTAGAAGACATTAGTGCAATATCATCAATTACTAAGAGAAAAATAATTGTCAACCTGTTCTATACATGGCTAAATAATCAAAATTCTGGGTAAAATTAATATTCTTCAGAAAACCAAAACTGAGATAGATTACTGCTTAGATGCATTTACTAAAGAAATCTAAATAAAAGTCCATGATGTAGGAATGAATGGTGAGCAAATAAACTGTAAATATATAACCTTTACAAATAGGAAGTACATAAAATAACCATAATAGTGTTAAACTAAGGATTAGAATACTGGAAAACAATAAAATTTACCATGGTCGGGTGATTAAACTGCTCTATGATCTTGAATTGCATGGAGGAGGATAGAAATATTAATTTTAGACTTTAGACATGCATATTAGCATTTTAACAATAACCATCAAAGAAAAAGAGTGCAAAACTTTCAAAGGGTAGAGGGAAAAATGTAACAAAGTTTACTAACCAAAAAGAGGGCAAGATGGCAAAAACAAAGCAACATAGAAAATTCAGTTCAAAATACAAAATTCGTGAAATACAAAATATACTTGGAATAAATTAAGCATATCAGTTATCATAATTATGTTACTGGACTAAATTAGCCAGTTTAAAGGGAAAGTTTCTTTGGTTAACAGCAGATAGATGGATCTGACCTAAGATATGTATCAGATAAGAGGAAACAGAAATATTGAGTTCAGTGACAAACAGCTCATTCCAAGTAAATATCAATCGGAAGAAAGCTGGTACAACAATATTAACATCAGATGGCAAAAGCTTTGTTTTTTTTTTTAAGGCACTTTTTTTTAGATTCAGGTTTTACATGTGCAGGTTTGTCATATGGATACATTGCATAATGCTGAGGTTTGAGCTTCAATTAAACCCGTCATCCAGGCAATGAACACAGTAAATAATATGTAGTTTTTCAAACCTTGCCTCCCTCTTTTCTCTCTCTCCTTTTAAAGTCACAAGTGTCTATTGTTCCCATCTTTATGTTCATGGGTATCCAATGTTTAGCTCTTACTTATGAGTTAAAATACATTATTTGATCTGTTTCTGTATTAATTTGTACAGCACAATGGCTTTCAGCTGCATCCATGTTGCTGCAAAAGACATGATTTGAGGGTTTTTTTATAGATGCAGATTATTACACGTTATGTATGTACTACATTTTGGTTTTCCAATTTATCGTTGATGGGCATCTCCAGTAATTCCATGTCTTTGCTATGGTGAATAGTGCTACAGTTAACATGCAAGCTCAGGTGTCTTTTTGATAGAATGACATATTCTCCTTTGAGTGTACACCCAGTAATGGGTTTGCTGGGTCAAATTGTAATTCCATTTTTAGCTCTTTGAGAAATCCCCAAACTGCTTTCCACAGAGTTTGAACTAATTTACAATCTCACTAACAGTGTATGAGTGTTCCTTTTTCACTACAACCTTCCCAATATCTGTTATTTTGTGACTTTTTAATAACAGTCATTCTAACTAGTGTGAGATGGTATCTCATTTTGGTTTTGATTTGCATTTCTCTGATGATTAATGAGGTTGAACTTTTTCATATGTTTGTTGGCTGCTTACGTGTCTTCTTTTGAGAAGTGTCTCTTCATGTCTTTTTTCTACTTTTTTTTATTTATTTAAATATCTTATAGATTCTCGATAATAGTCCTTTGTCAGATACATAGTTTGCAAATTTTTCTGCCATTCTGTAGGTTGTCTGTTTATTATGTTGATAGTTTTTTTCTGCTGTGCAGAAACCCTTAGTTTAATTTGGTCCCACTTATCAATTTTTGTTTTTGTTGTGATTGCTTGTGAAGACTTAGTCATAAATTCTTTGCCTAGGCCAAAGTCTAGAAGAGTATTTCGTAGGCTTTCTTCCAGGATTTTAATAGTTTGGAGTTTTACATATAAGTATTTAACCCATCTTGAGTTAATGTTTATATATGGTAAGAGGTAGGGATCCAGTTTCATTCTTCTGCATATGGCCAGCCAGCTATCTCAGCACTATTAATTGAATAGAGAGTCCTTTCCCCATGGTTTAATTTTGTCAACTTTGTCACAGGTCAGTTGGTTGTAAGTGTGCTTTATTTCTGGGTTATCTCTTCTGTTCCATTGGTCTATGTGTCTGTTTTATGCCAGTACCATCCTGTTTTGGTTACTGTAGCCTTATAATATAGTTTGAAGTCAGCTAAGGTGATGCCTCTAGCTTCATTCTTTTTCCTAAGGATTGATTTGACTATTTTGGGCTCTTTTTTGGTTCCATATAAATTTTAGAATAGTTTTTCCAAATTCTGTGAAAAGCAGTATTGGCAATTTGATAAAAATAGCATTAAATCTATAGAATTGCTTTAGGCAGCATGGGCATTTTAACAATATTGATCTTCAAATCCATAAGCATGTTTTTCCATTTGTTTCTATCATCTATGATTTTCTTCAGCAGTGTTTCATAGTTCTCCTTGTAGAAATTTCCTTTACCTCTTTGGCTAGATGCAGTCCTAGAAATTTTATTCTTTAGTGGTTATTGTAAATGAGACTGAGCTCTTGAATTGGTTCTCAGCTTGAGCATTATTGGTGTATAGAAATGCTACTGATTTTTATATGTTGATTTTGATTCTCATACTTTCCTGAAGTTGCTTATCAGGTCTATGAGTCTTTTGGCAGAATCTTTAGAGTATTCTAAGTATAGAATTGTATCATCAGGAAAGAGATAATTTGACGTCTGCTCCTCCTATTTGGATGCCTTTTATTTCTATCTCTTATCTGATCACTCTGGTTAGGACTTCCAGTACTCTGCTGAATAGGAGCAGTGAGAATGGACATCCTTATCTTTTTTCTGCTCTTGGGGAAAATGCTTCCAGCTTTTGCCTGTTCAGTATGATATTGGCTGTGGGTTTCTCACAAATGGCTCTTATTATTTTGAGGTATGTTACTTCAATTCTTAGTTTGTTAAGAATTTTTATCATAAAGGGATGTTGGATATCTGATGCTTTTTCTGTGTCTATTGAGATTATATAGTTTTTGGTTTTAATTCTATTTAACATAAGCTTTAAAATTATGAGTTATCAAAGATAAAGAGGTGATAAGTCATTTACCTAACCAGAAAGTTGTGTAAATCTAAACTTATATGCACCTGAAAAACCAGAGCACTAGATTATATAAAGCCAAAAGCATGGAAGGAAAACAAAGAGAAATGAAGATTTAAATACAGTCTGTCAGTAATCAGAAAACTATGCAGGAAAAAATAATAGTATATAGAGCATGCTCAATTAACAAGCTTGGTCCAATAGACATACATAGAATCCTGTTAAATACAGATTTATCTCAGGTACATGTGGAACATTTATATACATTTGTCACGTTTAGAGAGAGACAGAAAAGAAGGTAATTGTTCTTTTTAGCAGACTGTATGACAATAGTACTTAATATAGTATTACTAATTGCTATATATCAAGTTACCTCAAAATTTAACAGTTTAAAATAACAAATCTTTGGAGGACATTAGCAAGATGTGGAGTAGGGGATCCCAACCTTCAACATCCCCAAAAAACAACAATTAAGACAGATATCCCTGAACAAAAATAGCTCTGGGAGAGTTCAATAAAAAATCTGCAGCAGCATACTGCAAAAAAAAAAATTAATAACCACATAAAAAAGGTAAGAACAGTTTTATTTTTCCTATATCAGCCCATCTCCAGGGAAGGACAGCTAAGTACCAAAGAGATCTCTTCAACCCATGAATTTCTCTCATGAGAAACAAGCAAGGTAAGGAATCAGCTTCCCCAGCCTTTCAAGATACTTCCTGAAAAACTTACTTTGGTTTCACTCCACTCAGATTTCTGACATCAGTGTACCAAGACATCTGGAGATGGCTAGAAACAAAGAAGAAGGGTGGTACTATCAATATCACCCACACACAGAACCCAGGGTGGTCCCCAGAGGACTGTTGTGCAGATGCTACTGAAGAAACAAATAGCCATCATAGCTGCCAGACATCCCACAGCTTTTGCTGATGGGGGCAGTGCAGTTTTTGCACTGCAGACCATGGCTGCCTCAGCTCCAGTTCCCTACTTCCCACCCTTAAAGCCATTCCAGCCAGTGTGGCCATGGTCACCCCAGTCCTGAGACTTAATGCAACCACCTTGTGTACATATGCTTCCAACCTTAATTACTACTGCCAGCCCCCACCACCAAATGCATGGTTGCAGCCAGCCTTCACAGCTGAGCAAACACATGCCACTAGCCCCAGCCCCCAATGCCAGTAGTGTGCACACAACAACTAACACGGGCCCCTGCCACCACCTGCCCTGACCCTCCTAAGAAAGCATGCTTGCCACTGTAACAAGAAGCATGCTGAGGACTCCAACAGCCTTTACAGTCACTGTTGACTCCCTTGAAGCTTTTGAAGCCAAAGACCACAAAGTTTCCCCTATCACAGACTCCTGCTACCTGAGACACCTATCACGAAGTTCCCTTGGACACAGACCTTCTGCATGCCTCCAAATTGGAGCCCCATACACCACTGGATCTGGTGTGCCACAGCACACTCCAGCATGCCTTCCCATGCCCAGTTCCAGGAATCCCATGCTCCCTCCCCCCTACAATCTTTCCTTACCAATGCCAATCTATAAAGTCTAGAAGAGGTGGTTGTTTCTTTAAATGTACAAATACCAATAAAAGCATAAAATAAAAATCAAGAAAACATCACCAAAAAAATAACAACTTCCGGTACTTGACCCAAAAGACAGGAAAATCCATGAATTGTGTTGACAAAGAATTCAAAATAATTGTTCTAAAGAAGCTCAGTGAGCCCAAAAGAACATAAACCAATTTAACAAAAAACAATCAGGAAAATACAGTAACAAAATGAGAAATTCAACAAAAAGATAGAAACCATTTTTTAAAACCAGAAATGCTGGATCTTAAGAATACAATGGCTGAACTAAAAATGCAAGAGAGCACTGCAATAGCTGACTGAATCAAGCAGATGAAAGAATCCATGAACTGGAAGACAAATTACCTAAAATTATTCAATTAGGGGAGAAAATATTAAAACAATGAAAAAAGTGAAAAAGACTAAGAATTTTATGGAAACAATATACACACTGTGAAGTGAACCAATATACATATTACAGGAGTCACCAAAAAAGAGATAGAAAGTGCAAGAAAGCATAAAGAAATAATAATAGAAAACTTTATAAATCTGGCAAAGTAAATAGACATTCAGACTCAAGAAGTGTATAGGACACCAGATAGGTTTAATATAAAAATATCTACACGACGATTAGCAGATTTTTCAATGTAAAACTTACAGACAAGAAGAGAGTAAGATTCTATATTCAAAGTACAGAGAGAGCAAGCTGGAATGTTGAACATTCTGTAAGAAGAAAAACATTCTGGAGCCATGTACATACTACAAATAACAACCTCATTTTTAAGTGAGGAGGAATCAAGAGATAATGTATATTCCTCTTCTTTGTCAAAAATAAAAGAGGAAAAATAATTGCCAGCATAGAATATTTTACTTTTCAAAGCTAATCATTTAAAAATGAAGAGACATTAAGTCTTTCCAGGACCAAAAATAAAATAAAAATAAAAACTTGATGGTTTGTACCACTAAACCTGCCTTAAAAGAAATGCCAAAGGGAGTTCAAACGGAATTAAAAACACACAAAACAACAATGTGAAATCATAAAAAAGTATAAATTTCACCAGCAAAAGTAAAAATAAAGTCAAATATATAATGGTGTAACATTGTAATGGTGGTATGCAAAGTACCTCTAAGCCTAACATAAAAGTTAAAAGACAAAAGTATTAAGAGTAACTATAAACAGAAAAATTTGGTAGCATATATGTTCTCACTCTTATTTGGAAGCTAAAACTGTTGTTCTCATGGAAATGGAGAGTAGAATAGTAGTTACTAGGGGCTGGGATGAATGAGAGGAATAGGAGGGATCTATTAAATGATAAAAAAATTTGCAGCTAGATAGCAGGAATAAGTTCCAGTGTTTTATAGCACTGTAAGACGACTGCAGCTAACAATAATTTATTATACATTTTCAAATATCTACAGGAGGATTTTGAATGTTCTCAACACAAATGATAAGTGTTTGAGGTGATAAATATACTAATTACCCTGATTTGATAAGTATACATTGCATGTATTAATACATCACTATGTATTCCATAAATATGTACAATTTTGTGTTGATTAAAAAATACATTTTAAAAAATTGTTAACAGACTCATAATAAAAAAGAAGTAAATTCTGACTTCAAGAACACAAAGTGTATATGTGGGAGGGGGTAAAGTGCAGAATTTTTAATATGCAATTGAACTTGAGTTATGATCAAATTTAAATAGGTGCTTATAACTACAAGAAGAATTATACAAGCCCCATGGTAACCACAAAAGAAAAGTCTATAATAGATACACAAAAAGACAAAGACAAAGGAACCCAATCGAACTGCCACAGGAAAAAAAGAAAAATCAGACAACAAAAGGAGATAGCAAAAGTGGGGAAGGGACAAAAAAACTGAAAACAGATAGCAATTAACAAAATAGCAATAGTAAGTTCTTACATATCAGCAATCACTTTAAATGTAAATGGATTAAATTCTCCAATGTAAAGGCATAGAGTTGCCAAGTGGATTAAAAAACATGATACAGTGACTTAGTGACTATAAAAGATTCACTTTAAATGTGAGGACACACATAGCCTGAAAGTGAAGGGATAGAAAGAGACAGTCTATGCAAATGGCAACCCAAAGAAAGCAGGAGCCAAGTGCGGTGGCTCACATCTGTAAACCCAGCACTTTGGGAGGCTGAGGTGGGTGGATCATGAGGTCAGGAGATTGAGACCATCCTGGCTAACATGGTGAAACCCCATCTCTACTAAAAATACAAAAAATTAGCCAGGCATGGTGGCACACGCCTGTAGTCCCAGCTACTTGGGAGGCTGAGGCAGGAGAATCGCTTGAATCCAGGAGGCAGAGGTTGCAGTGAGCTGAGATCGCACCACTGCAATCCAGTCTGGGTGACAGAGTGAGACTCCATCTCAAAAAAAAAATGAAAGCAGAGAGAGCTATACTTGACAAAAGATTTTAAGTCAAAAATTAGCAAAGATTATATATGATATATATATATTTTGTATATTATATATGATAAAAAATCAATTCAAGAGGAATAAATGCACCTAACATCAGAGCAACTAAATATATAAAATAAATATTGATATATCTGAAGGAAGAAATAGACCACAATACAATAATAATTGAAGACTTCAATACCCCACTTTCAAGAATGAATAGAACATCTAGGCAGAAAAACAATCAAGAAACCAACTTGAGCAACACTGCAAATCAAATGGACAGTAGACATGGAATTTTCCACCCAATAGCAGCAGAGTGTGTGTTATTTTCAGGGGCACACAGAATATTCTCCAGAATAGGCTATATGTTGGGTCATAAAACAAGTCTTTAAAAGTTAAGAAGACTGAAATTATATCAAGTATCTTGCAGACCACAGTGGAATGAAACTAGAAATCAATAACATCAAGAAAACAAGAATTCACATAGGAACATAGAGACTAACGCTGACACACTTGAACAACCACTGAATAAAAGAATTAAAAGGCAATTTTAAAAATTACCTTGAGGCAAATGAAGACAAAAACACATCTTACCAAAGTATATGGTATGCAGCAAAGTCAGCATTAAGACAAAATCTTACAGTGTTAAATGCCCACCTTAAAAACAAATATCTCAACAACTTAACTTTACAACTCAAGGAACTAAAAATAGAAAAACTAAACTCAAAGTTAGCAGATGGATGGAAATAAAGATTGGAGCAGAAATAAAAACTAGAAAAAAGTAAAACTAACAATTTTTTTGAGAAGGTAAAATTATAAAACCCTTTGCTAGCCTAATACAAAACAGAAAGAGAAAATTCAAATAAATACAATCAGAATTATTTTTAAAAAGGAGAGACTGCAATAGATGACACAAAAACCTAAAGAATCACAGGGATTACTGTTAACAATTATATGCCAACAAAGTGGATAACCTAGAAGAAATGGATTAATTCTTAAAAGCATCATACAAGCTATCAAGACTGAATCAAGAACTAGAAAGACAAAGACCAATAACAAGCAAGGAGATTGAATCAGTAATCAAAACCTTTCCAATAAAGAAAAGAAAACCCCAGGACAAGATGGTTTCATAAGTGAGTTCTATCAAACATCCAAAAAAGAGCTAATACTAACCATTCTTAAACTATTCCAAAAATAGAAGATGGAACACTCCAAAACTCATTTTATAAAGACAACATGAACCTGATTCCAAGGCCAGAAAAAATACGCATGCGCGCGCGCGCACACACACACACACACACACACACACACACACACACACACAAGAAAACTGCAGGCCACTATCTCTGATGAACATACATGTAAAAATATTTAATAAATTGCTAGCAAACTGAATTTAACAGCACATTTAAAGGATCACACACTATAATCAAGTGGGATCTATTCCTGGGATGCAAAGCTGGTTTAGGATGAAAATCAATCAATGTGACACAGTATGTTAACAAAATAAAAGAAAAACCATATAATTACCTCAATAGATGCACAAAAATCATTTGACAAAATTCAACATCTTTTCATGGTAAACACTCTCAACCAAATAGGTATAGAAGGAGTTTTCCTTTGCACAATAAAAAACTATGTATAAAAAAACCTATGATTAAGTCATAATCACTGGGGAAAACAAAGCTTTTCCTCTAAGATCCAGAGCAAGATAAGGATAATCACTCTTGCCTCTGCTATTCAACGTAGTATTGGAAGTCCTGGCTGGAGCAATCAGGCAAGAAAATGAAGTTAAAAAGCATACAAATCAGAAGGGAAGAAATAAAATTAATCTGTTTAAAGATGACATGGTCATATACATAGAAAATTCTAAACACTCCAAAAAAAAAAAACAAAAACTGTTGGAACCAATAAGCAAATTCAGTAAAGTTGCAGGGTACAAAATCATCATACAAAAATTAGTGGCATTTCTATACACCAACAATGAAATAGCCAAAAAGGAAATTAAGAAAACAATCTCATATGTATTAGCAACAAAATGAAATATCTAAGACTTACACACTGAAAATTATAAAATCTTGATGAAAGAAGTTTTAAAAGACAAACAGAAAGATATCTCTTGTTCATGGATTAAAAGGTTAATATTGTTAAAAATCTCCATATTACCCCAAACTATCTACAGATTTAGTGCCATCCCTATCAAAATCCCAAGAGCATCTTTTACAGAAATAGAAAAAACAATCCTTAAATTTATATGGAATCACAAAGGACCCCAAATAGCCAAAGTGACATGTTTCAGACATTTGTTCCCTCCAAATCTCATGTTGAAATGTAATCCCCAATGCTGGAGGTGGGGCCTGGTGGGAGATGTTGTGTCATGACGACAGATCCCTCATGAAGGGTCTGGTGCCATCCTCATGGTAATTAGTGAGTTTGTGCTCCAAGTTTGCACAAAATCTGGTTGTTTAAAAGTGTGGCCAGTGGATATAGCATGTAGTGTTTTTCAAACACATTTAACCACAGGGCCCTTCTTGTGTGCTAGCACTTCACATTACACACTTCTGTAAACATTGCACCTACCATCAATGAGCAATGCCCTGTCAGCTCTATGCCTGGGCAGGTCTATGATGTACTGCTATCTAAATTTCAGCATGGTTTCTCATGGATAGTGGGTTTAGGGGCTAAGGGTCAGAGCTTAGCCTCCTGAATTACAGCATCCTGAATCTTTCTTACTCGTTCCTCCTTCAAAAAGGGCATTTACCATGATATTGGAATATATTCTCCTCTCAGGTCATCACTGAAGACATAACAATTGCTTATGTGAAATGATGATGCAGATCAAGTAATCGACCATGATGACTGCTGCTGACAAGCTAAACATCCAAAGGAGCGTAGCTGGCAAGGACCAGGAAACAGCGCTTCCAAGTGTTCTACATTAAACACCCCCTTGTGACAGCTTATTTTCATGTTTGGCCATGAGTTAATATGAATTCCAGAAAGTCTTGAATGAGTCCCAGGAAGAACAATAAAAATGATTATCAAGGAGAACAAACTAAGCTGTGCTTGGATCTGTCACTGCTTAAGTGTCGCTGTTGGGCTTCCTATCAGCCTAGTGGAGAAATAAAAGATGTCTGAATATACTCAAGTAACTGAAGATGAGAATAAGGAACTCATTGAATTATCATCAGAAGACAATGGGATGGTGCTGCTGTCCATGGTTACAGCCCAGTTTCCAGGGGCACGTGGGCTTCACTACAATAATCCAATGTATCAATGTATGAGAGGTATCTAGCTGGCAGAAGGAATTCTGCATGCCCCTGATGCCGACTGTGGAAATCTGGTCTATGTTGTCAACTATCCCAAAGCCAACAAAAGAAAAATGGATGAGACAGTAGTGAAAGTGAAGAGCGCCCAGAAAACATCTTATTTAATAGTGTTGGTAATTAGTGAGTTTGTGCTGAATTTGCTTTTCCTCCTATGGAAACAGCATCTGAAAGAATGTTTTAGTACCTTTGGAGATGTGCAAGTCAAGATAGATATTAAAACTGGTCAAAGGGGTTTGGCTTTGTTCATTTTACAAAGTATGAAACACACATGAAAGTACTGTCACAGTGACATATGACAAATGGATGATGGTATGATTGTAAATTTCCCAATTCTAAGCAAAGCCCAGATGAACCTTTGAGAAGCAGAAAAGTGTTTGTGGGGCCTCGTTCAGAGGACATGACTCCAGATGAGCTATGGCAGTTCTTCTGTCAGTATGAAGAAGTGGTGGATGTCTTCATTCCCAAGCCATTCAGAGCCTTTGCCTTTGTTACATTTGCCCAATCTCTTTGTGGAGAGGACTTGATCATTAAAGGACTCAGCATACAAATACCCAATGCCAAACCTAATCACATAATAGCAAAAGATAGAAGAGGAAGACTTGAAAATGACTCTTAGAGTGGTTCTAATTCTGGTGCAGCAATTGGTTGGGAATCAGCATCAAATGCAGGATCAAGCAATGGTTTGAATGGAGGCTTTGGCTCAAGCATGGGTTCTAAGTCTTCTGGCTGGGAAGTGTAGACAGTGGGATTGTGGTTGGTTGTTACGGAATGGCGGGAATTCAAATTTTCCTAGACTCATGGTAAGTATATGGTAAGATACAAAAATTTCCAAAATTGATTTGTTCGGAGTAGAATATATTCAGCAATATTTTTGACATTTTTCTTTAGAAAAAGAAGAAGAGAGAAAGGAATTGTGTAAGTTTTGTTACATAAAGAGTTGGATATATTAAGAGTTGAATACATAAAGAGTTGAAATATTGAGTGGTTGAAAGTGAATGGCTGTTTGCTGGAAAATCAATATATTAATCAATATATTACAATTGATACTAGTAATATTTTATCCCTGGACTTATCAAGTGAATTATTTGTGTATTCAAAATGGAAACCATTGATTAGAACTACATTCTTTCCTCCTTGTCTTAATTTGGACCCCACTATATGATTTTTTTCCTTAAGAAAAAATCTCCTTTGGGACATCATGGTGTCACGGTATTTGATTTCTTTTTAGCACTTGTTCCCCACATATACAAAAGTACAACATGAAGCCTTCATTTAATCTCTGCAGTGCATCTCATTTCCAATGTTTACTGAAGAAGCATTTCATTGAAAGTAGCACTGTAATTATCCTGCCCTAGAAATACTTCTGTCTACATGCTTTCTTATTCAAGAATTCATCATCACACTTCACAGGCTGCATCTTTGACAGTGGATGTTCCCATTTTGATCTGCTCCTCTTTATTTCATGGAGTTGTACTGTCATGAACACAGGGCTATAATATGGAACCAGAAGGCTGTCTGAACTTTTGAAACTTTGTATGGGATTGGTGGTGGTGCCAAGGCATGGAAAGCTGGTATGAGCAAGAGAAGGAGAGAGTGCATGCAGAGAGTGGATGGTGCATCATGAATATTTTTTAACTTGGTGAGATCTCTCAATCCTGTGACTTTGGTGAAAGAGTGTACAGACAGCAATAATAGCAAATAATGTACAATTTTTTTTGCATTCATAGGACATCCACATGTGTTAGAAGACTTTCAGTGAATTTTTTTCTTAGGTAACCCACATTAGTTGAATATGTTAAGTGAAAAAATACTCATATCCCCCTACCCTTTTGTCAATTGCTGTGAATGCTGTGTGGTGTGTGTTCTCTTCTGTTACTGATATGTAAGTGTGGTAATATGAACTGAAGCTGATAGGTTGAGAACATAAACCAAGCTTGTGGTGTGCTTTGAAGGAGTACTTGGAAGCAGAGTTCACAGTGAGCTCACATGTCTCAAAAAAGGGTGGAAGTTCTAATGTCTGTTAGTTACCCATAAGAATGCTGTTTGCTACAGTTCTGTGTCCTGTGCTTGGATGCTTTTTATTAGAGTTGTCAATGTTGAAAATTCTTAAATAAAGCTGACTTCAATTTTTTAAAAAATGATTATCAGGATCAAAACAGGATATGTGATGAAAGGTTCAATGATTTATTTTTGGCCATTAGGTGACAATACCGACTATCACTCACTATATAAGCCTCCTGTCTTCTGTATTAGATTTTATGGAAATGATACTAATTAGCTTCTTGCATCTTCAGAGTACCACAAAAGTTAAAAAGAACTTAAAGGGGATTTTACTAATACATGAGAACATATTTATCATTAGGTTGATAAAACCTGTTTCATTAAATCAATGCATTTGGGGATTCTGATTTTGACATTTAAGAGAGAACTGATGTATGGATTTTCCTCGACAGCCAGGTCTTTTCTTTCACTTGTTTGGGGCTAGACCGGGTAATTGCCCAAACTTCTTTTGCAGTTTCTGTTCATCTTCAATCCCAACAAATCTCCCTCAAAATGTAATTTTATGGAGAAACCTATGCAGACTATCTCACCTGGCTCTCCTGACCTCAGTTTTATCACCAACTCGTACGCCACATTGTTTCCAATGGTATATTCGATCATGAAATTGTCTGTATTTTGTTTGTTCATGTTTTATGTGATCTTAATGATACTTATCCTTTACTGGAGATCACAGAACAAAGGTTGTATGTTTTCACAGGTCTGACAAATGAAGTGATAATAAGTCAACAGTATTTCTGAAAAAAGTATAAAATAGTGTGACACCTCCAGCCCCCCACTCCCTTCTCTCTTGTTCCCACTTTCACCATGTGATACCCTAGCTCCCCCTTTGCCTTCTACCATGATTGTAGGATTGGATACCTGAGGCCTCCACTAGGAGCAGATGCTGCTATGCTTCCTCTACAGCCTGCAGAACTGTGAGCCAATTAAACTTCTTTCATTATGAATTACCCGGTCTCAAGAATTCCTAAATAGCAACAAAAACAGACCAACACAGAAAGCAATCTTGAGGGGAAAGAAAAAAGCTGGAGGTATCACACTTCCTTACACCAATGATAGTACAAAGCTATAGTAATCAAAATAGTATGTGACTGACATACAGCAGATATACAGACTAATGAAACAGAAGAGATAACCCGGAAATAAACCTACACATTTATGGTCAAATGATCTTCAACAAGGGTTCCAAGAGCACACAATGAGGAAAATAGCAATCTCTTCCAAAATGTTGGGAAAACTGAATATTCACATGCAAAAGAATGACATTGGACCCTTATCTTACACTATACACAAAGATCAAATTGATGGATTAAAGACTTAAGGGTAAAGCTTGAAACCATAAAACCCTTTTCTAAAAAAATGGGGGAAAACCGTCTTGACATTAGTCTTGGCAATAATTTTTTAAATGTGATACCTAAAGCACAGGCAACAAAAGCAAAAATAGACAAGAAGGACAATATCAAACCAAAAAGCTTCTGCACAGCAAAGAAAACAACCAACAGAGTGAAAAGGCAACCTGCAGAATGAGAGGAAATATTTACAAATGATATATCTGACAAGGGGTTGATATTCAAAATATATAATGAACTCCTACAACTCAATAGCAAACATACAAATAACCTGAGTAAATAATAGCCAAAGGAACCAAGTAGACATTTCTCAAAAAAAGAAATTCAAGTAGCCAACAGGGACATGAAAAGATGCCAAGTATCTCTAATCATCATGGAAATACAAAACAAAACCACACTGAGGTATATTATAACACCTATTAGGATATCTCTTTCCAAAAAAAAAAAAAAAAGATAAGTGTTAGTAAGGATGTGGGGAGAAAGAAACCCTTGTACACTGTTGATAAGAATGTAAACTAGTACAGCCATTACGAAAAACAATGTGGGGATCCCTAAAACATTAAAAGTACAATTACTATATGATCCAGCAATCCCACTTCTGGGTATATATCTAAAGGAAATGAAATCAGTATGTCAAAGAGCTATCTGCACTCCAATGTTCATTGCAGCATTAGTCAGAATAACCATAACAGAAACAATCTAAATTTCTTTGACAAATTAGTGGATAAGGAAAATGTGGTTTACATACATAATGAAATGTGATTCTACCCGAAAAAAGAAGGAAATCCTACTATTTGCCAACAACAGAGATGGAAATGAAGGACATTATACCAAGCAAAATGAGTGAGAGAGAAATATTATCTGATCTCACTTACATGTGGAATCTAAAATAAACTCTTAGAAGCTGAAAGTAGGGTGATGGTTGCCAGGGACTCAGGGGAGGGAAAAATGGGGTTATATTGCCCAAAAAGCACCACGTTTCAGTTATGCAAGATGAATAAGTCTGAATATCTAATGTACATCATGGTGACAATAGTAATACTGTATTGCATCCTTGAAATTTGCTAAACTGATAGATTTTAAAGTAAATCTTAACACACACAACAAAAATAGTAACTGTAGAGATGACAAATAATTGGCTGGAAGACGGTGATCATTTCATAATATATACATATGTTAATATATCAAATTGTACAGCTTAAGTACATAAAATGGTACGTCAATAATATTCCAATAAAGCTATTAAGAGAGAAAAACAAATGAGGAAAAAAAGACTTTCTTTGGTCAATAGTGTTTTTTCAAGAATTATATCTCACTGAGTATAAAGTGAGCTTCCTATAAAGTTGAAAGAAAGTTAAAAGTTGTTACTGTGTTTGCAAATCTGAGTCTTGGCCCCTGAGGATGGAGAGTAATTGAGACATTAAACATGAAAGAATTGCTAAGAGGTTCAAAGAAAA
>CAUYQU010043586.1:0-69062 GCA_963574635.1 Cheracebus regulus | reverse complement strand
ATTCTGTTGGTTGCCAGTTCACTCTAATGATTCTTTCTTTTGCTGTACAGAAGCTCTGGAGTTTAATTAGATCCCATTTATCTACTTTGGCTTTTGTTGCCAATGCTTTTGGTGTTTTAGTCATGAAGTCCTTGCCTATGCCTATGTCCTGAATGGTTTTGCCTAGGTTTTCATCTAGGGTTTTTATGGTTTTAGGTCTTATGTTTAAGTCCTTAATTCATCTGGAATTAATTTTAGTGTAAGGTGTCAGGAAGGGGTCCAGTTTCTGCTTTCTGCACATTGCTAGCCAGTTTTCCCAACATTATTTATTAAACAGGGGATCCTTTCCCCATTGCTTGTTTTTGTCAGGTTTGTCAAAGATCAGATGGTTGTAGATGTGTGGTATTGCTCCAGAGGCCTCTGTTCTGTTCCATTGGTCTATGTCTCTGTTTTGATACGAATACCATGCTGTTTTGATCACTGTTACCTTGTAGTATAGCTTGAAGTCTGGCAGCATGATGCTGCCAGCTTTGTTCTTTTTGCTTAGGATCTTCTTGGCTATGTGGGCTCTTTTTTGGTTCCATATGAAGTTTAAAGTGTTTTTTTTCCAGTTCTGTGAAGAAGGTCATTGGTAGTTTTATGGGGAGAGCATTAAATCTGTAAATTACTTTGGGTAGTATGACCATTTTCACAATATTGATTCTTCCTAACCATGAGCATGGAATGTTTTTCCACCTGTTTGTCTTCTCTTATTTCCTTGAGCAGTGGTTTGTAGTTCTCCTTGAAGAGGTCCTTTACCTTCTTTTCATCTTTTTCTTAATTTATGAAAGCTCTCTGTATTTTTAAGTGTATTATAATGCTATGCACTCAAATGCTTTCTGTTATCAGTCATATTTGTTTCTACTGTTTTTGATATAT
The DNA here is from genome assembly GCA_963574635.1 of Cheracebus regulus. Classification (NCBI taxonomy): domain Eukaryota; kingdom Metazoa; phylum Chordata; class Mammalia; order Primates; family Pitheciidae; genus Cheracebus; species Cheracebus regulus. Next base: position 68,165 of record CAUYQU010043586.1, on the reverse strand, counting down.
AGAAGTTTGATATTTTATGTGTTTATTGCCATGATATTTTATTTTATGATTTCAGCCTTTTGTGTTAAGGGTGTCTTTCTTTACTTATCCCCTACACCCAATATTAAAAATATGGATTATAATTTAAAACCCAGAACACTTGACTATTAACACCCACATCAGGGAGGATATAAGTCAGCTATTCAAACTGAGCCCCACTCCACTGAGATGATGTATATTATTAAGGAACTAAATGTACTAGAAGTTTTTTCCCTCCCCCCTTCCTTCCTTCCTTCCTTCCTTCCTTCCTTCCTTTCTTTCTTCCTTCCTTCCTTCCTTCCTCCCTCTCCTTTCCTCTCTTCTCCTCTCCCCTCCTTTCTTCTTTCTTTTTTAAGATGGTCTCTCTTGTTGTCAAGGCTGGTCTGAACTCCTGGCCTCATTTGATCCTCCAGTCTCAGCCTCAGCCTTCCAAAGTGCTAGAATTACAGGCTAAATGTATGATGTATGAAGCTATTTATTATCAATATGGAGTAAAAGTTGTCCAAAGCCATGTATTGATTTGTGTATCTGGAGAATACAATGGAACTGGTTCAGAAGCTATGATAATTAACTTTTTTTGTCAACCTGACTGGTCATGGGGTGTCCATATGTTTAGTCACATATTTTTCTGAGTGTTTCTTTGAGGGTGCTTTTGGATCAGTTTAACATTTAAATTGATAGAGTAAGGCAGATTGCCCTCCCTAATATGGGTGGGCTTCATCTAATTAGCCAAAGGTTTGCATAGAATAAGCTGACCCTCACCCAGACCACCAAGTAAGAGAGAATTCCTTATGCTTGACTGCCTTCAAACTGGAACATTGGATTTTTTTCCCCTGCCTTTGAACTTGGCCTAAAATAGCAGCTTTTCCTGGCTCTTTAGTCTGCTGATGTTGGACTGGAACTACATCATCAGCTCTCCTGGGTTCCCAGCTTGCTGACTCACCCTGCAGATTTGGGAACTTGTCGCCCTCCATAATCATGTGAGCCAGTTCCTTCTAATAAAGCTCTTGCTCCCTATCTCTATCAGCTCCATCTACCTCTATCTCCATCTATCTCTATCATCTCCATCTATATCTTTATCATCTCCAGCTATCTCTTTCTCATCATCTCCACCTCTCTCTCTATATATACATCTATTTCTATCTCTGTTTCTAACTATCCCTATATATCCCTATCTCCATCTATTTCTGTCTCTGCTCTATTTATCCCTATATCTCCATCTTCATCTCTATCTATCGATCTCTCTCTCTCTCTCTAGCTCCATCTCTCTATCTCTATCTCCATGTCCATCTCTATCTGTCTCTATCTTCATCTCTCTCTTTATCCTATCTATCTATCTATCTATCTATCTATCTATCTATCTATCTATCTATCTATTTATATCTATCATCTGTCTGTCTGTCTGTCTCTCTCTCTCTCTCTCTCTCTCCATCTATCTCTTATTGGTTCAGTTTCTCTGGAGAACCCTAATACAGGAGTCCTGAATGTCAACTTAGCCAAGCAACAAACATAAATTAGGACTGCAATATGCCTCTTTAAAACCCAGTTAAGGCACAGCAAAGTTGAAGCCATTGCCCCCTGAATGCAAATTGTGTCATTCACCAAGTGAGGGCATTAATATCTATCACACAAGCTTGCTGGGGGGCTCAAATTAGATGACATATAATAAAACATTGGGCAAATTGCTAAAAAAAAATCTGTGTTATTAATTATAACTTTTATCTGAAGTAACTCATGAATGGTGATGACCTTAGCAGAAATATCCTAAGTGACTTGGTAATAATTTTAAAGTGGGAGGCTATTACCCCCCACAAATACAATACAAACATATACGCATACTATGCACATGCTCACTACATACAAACACATAGGCACACACAGATGCTGACATATAAACACCTGTTTTGGGGAAAAATAATAAAGCTGACTGTTTAACTGTTAAACATTTTTATTGTGCGGGCTTGTAACCTTTATAGGACATGCATGATAAAAAATTGTAAAATATATCAGTAAGCATATAAAATTTCAGCAATCTTTTGGACCAGCAATTGATTTGCATGAGGGACTAAGCATCTATGTAGAACAGACATGTCTTGGAATACACAGTTTACATATTGAATCACAAAGCCATTTCCTAAGTGATTTTCTTCATATAAAGATAAAAGTATCTTTACATTTAAAAAGTATGCAGCATAGCACATTTTCAGTTATGTACACAGTTTAAAAGTAAAACTATGTCCATGCCAGTGTCTGTTTTAAATGCAAAAAGTCAAAGTAGGTAACAGGTTGGTATTTAAAGTGTCTAGAAAACTGGAAGAGGCAAAAATCAAGCAGAGTTCCAATAAGTGTAGGAAAAAAAAAAAAGCATAACTGAAGGTTTCAGAAAAGTCCCCAAGGGCAGAATCACAATATGAGCAGAAGGAATAAAAAGCTTTTGGATATACCAGGCAGCTTTCTCTATGACTCAGGTTTACAGGTGAAATTCCTCAGCTTGAGTTCAGAAGAATTTGAACTTATTCCAGCAAAACTACTTCAATCTTTTTATTACTGCCCCTCCCCCATCTTCTTTCTGGGCAAAGGGATGCTTGGATTAGGTCCAAAACTCCTGGCAGGGGGAGAGGCCATGTGTCACAGCATAACAGACGGTTGCAAGTGCTTTACTGAGCAGGGGTCATGTTTGCAGCAACTCTGACAGGCTCACACAATGGCCTCTGTTTTCCAGCCCCTCCCCAGAGGCCCACTGATCAGCTGAAAAGGGAACACAATGTTGAGCCACTAAACCACCCCGGTGATGGATTAGTTTGGATTCAGAAAAGCATGATTATTCTTGAAAATAAAGGAAGCTGAATAGATATGCTGACCTAATTCAACTGATGACAGGCAGGGAAAGCTAGCTTCCACGCCTGCCAGCCCACAGAGGGCTCAGCCCATTGGTCCACTTTAATTCGTTTCATCGGGCTGCTGTTGACCATCTCTATGGATAAAGATGCCACATGATGAAGCCCAGATGCGAGCTTCACCGGACTCTAGCTCACAGTCAGAAATGCACGTGGAAGACTAGGTCATAGGTATTCTAATTTTGGTCTTCAGGGAAGCTGCTGACCTAATGCATGTTGATGCGTTAGACCCTATTTGAAAAAAAAAATGTGAAAAACAGGAAGGCACTTAGGTCTTGTTATCTATATAACAAATATTCAGGCACAGAAAAAATAGGTTAAAATTTCAAGAGTAAGGCATTCGTTGGATCATGAGAAGGCAGAAGATTATGTTTTCTAACTTGTAAGGATCACTGGATCCTACTGGATCACGGAAATGAATGGCAGTAATCCACTAACTCCTTAAATGGTGGGGAAAGAGTTTGCTGAAAATCTGCCCATATGCTTGTACGCTCAATGGCCATACCCTGGAATTCTTCCCTTAACCATAAAATGACCAACATTTTAGAGTAGGCAGTTGAGGTTGTTGGGTTTTTTTTTTCCCTCCTCAGTTCTCCATATTTCTCTCAAATTAACTTTCAACATATGTTCATATCTCAGCCAATAAAGTGATGGTTGATCCACACACAATTGAAAAGGTAAAGAAAAAAATTTAAAAATTCAGAGTGCCAAAAAATAGATGAAATAACTCAGAAGAGACATAATACTTATGAAAACCGAGAAAGTGATTTCTTTGTTCTCAACCAAGATAATTCATTCATAAATTGTTGCTGTATTAGAAACTTGAAACTTGAAATTGGCACCAGGAAAATTAAAGGAAAAAAAATCAGGTATACTTCTATCCTTGAAATGTCATTTATATTTCTTTCTGTAAGCTGATGCGGACATTGCTGAATATTTTCCCAATAGCTTCGAAGAGTGGGTCACAGACGGTGTGGATGTAGATGGAATAGACACGGCTGATGCACTGAATCTCAATCAGGAAGCTCTTAATGCACGGGACAACTGCCCAGATATGCAGGAAAGAGAGAATGGCGAAGTAAATGCCCCAGATGAGCGCCATTGGAATGCCAAAGAGGGCAGACAGCAAGCGGTAAAACCAGTATTTCGTCACAGTGAAGGTGGTGAAGCTGGCCTTCCAAATACCGTCGAAACTGTGTGTCCCTTCTGGTTCTGCAATCACATCTTCAAAGTCAATCTAAAAGGAAGAAGTGATAGAACGTGAGCACGGAATAGAAGAAAAGAGAAAAACTCGCTATTCAGTATCCACAGACATATACTACATTAGCTTTTATGAGTTAATTCTTTGTGAGATGCTTAAAAGCAACCAGCAGCATCAGCATCACTTGGATCTTGGAAACTCAGATTTTTTTTTTTTTTTTTTTTTTTTTTGAGACAGGGTCTTGCTCTGTCACCTAGGCTGGAGTGCAGTGGCATGATCATGGCTCACTGCAGCTTTGACTTCCCAGGCTCAAGCAATCTGCTTACCTCAGCCTCTTAAGTAGCTGAGACCACAGCTGCATGACACCACACTCAGCTAATCTTTTTTTTTTTTTTAATTGTACTTTAGGTTCTGGGGTACATGCACAGATCATGCAGGATTGTTGCATAGGTACATACATGGCAAGGTGGTTTCCTGCCTCCATCCCCCCATCACCTATATCTGGCATTTCTCCCCATGTTATCTCTCTCCAACCTCCCTACCCCGCCGTCCCTCCCCAACGCCCCCAAACAGACCCCAGTTTGTGGTGCTCCCCTCCCTGTGTCCATGTGTTCTCATTGTTCAACACCCACCTATGAGTGAGAACATGTAGTGTTTGATTTTCTGTTCTTGTGTCAGTTTGCTGAAAACGATGGTTTCTAGATTCATCTATGTCCCTACAAACGACATGAACTCATCGTTTTTTATGGCTGCATAGTATTCCATGGTGTTTATGTGCCACATTTTCCTTGTCCAGTCATTGATGGGCATTTGGGTTGGTTCCAGGTCCTTGCTATTGTAAACAGTGCTGCAATGAACACACATGTGCATGTGTCTTTATAATAGGATGATTTATAATCCTTTGGGTATATATCCAGTAGTGGGATTTCTGGGTCAAATGGGATTTCTAGTTATAGATCTTTGAGGAATCGCCACACTGTCTTCCACAATGGTCGAACTAATTTACACTCCCACCAACAGTGTGAAAGTGTTCCTATTTATCCACATCCTCTCCAGCATCTGTTGTCTCCAGATTTTTTAATGATAACCATTCTATCTGGTGTGAGATGGTATCCCAATGTGGTTTTGATTTGCATTTCTCTAATGATCAGTGATGATGAGCACTTTTTCATATGTTTGTGGGCCTCATATATGTCTTCTTTTGAGAAGTGTCTGCTCATATCCTTTGCCCACTTTTGAATGGGTTTGTTTGTTTCTTATAAATCTGATTTGGTTCTTTGTAGATTCTGGATATTAGCCCTTTGTCTGATGGGTATATTGCAAAAATTTTTTCCCATTCTGTTGGTTGCTGGTTCATTCTAATGATTGTTTCTTTTGCTGTATAGAAGCTCTGGAGTTTGATTAGATCCCATTTGTCTATTTGGGCTTTTGTTGCCAATGCTTTTGGTGTTTTAGTCATGAAGTCCTTGCCTATGCCTGTGTCCTGAATGGTTTTGCCTAGGTTTTCTTCTAGCATTTTTATGGTTTTATGTCTTTTTTTTTAGTTGTTTTTTAAGAGATGGAGTCTCACTATGTTGCCCAGGTTGATCTTAAACTCTTGGGATCAAGGAATTGACCCACCTTGGCATTCCAAGGAGTTGGCATAACCGGCATGAGCCACTCTGAGCCAACCTGAAACACAGATATTTGGGTTCTCCTTGGACTTTATTATCTTTCAAGGGTAGATTCCAGGAGATTTTTTTAACATGTTTTCCAGGAGTTTCGCTATCATACAGAAGGTTGACAACTCTAGCTTTAAAGAAAACCAAATGGATGTGATTACATTTCTTGACTTAAAAGTAAAACCCTCAAACATGGATAAGGATATGAGGCACTCAGTACAATGTAATGAACATGACATAATTTAACTGCCTTTGAAGACACCTACACATGCAATGTTAAGGAGTGTTTAGCTAATAATTGGTTAATAATTTTAAAAATTCCCAATTAGCATAATTACTTCAGGAAATTATATCATGGTGAGCTGGGAGACATCAAGAAGGCTTCATGAGGTGGGAGATTTGAGCAGGGCTTGGGAAATTGGTTATGATTTGGAGAGGAAGAAGAAAGAGACCTTGGAAGTGTGTCAAAGCCCCAGGAACAAGCAAAGGTGCCACAGTGAGTGTCACAGGCAGAATAGACCTGTGTCACCATGGTTGGAAAGACAGGTTGAGGCCAGACTGGATATTATTATACAGACATTGGTGTCTGTGGAAGATGTGGGAGCAGGGGAGTGTAGCCACAATCAATGCACTAGTTTATCAGGATAAGTTTGACAACTGTATGCACACTGGGAGAAGGAGGAAAGAGATTTGCTATCACTCAACTTTGAAGGGCCAAGACTAGAAAGGTGGTTATAAGAAAAGAAAAGAGGGTTCCAGAGATGCTAAGTGAAGAATCCATAGTACTTGGTTAGTTCAAGGATGGGGAGATAGGAGCTGAAATACAAATTTGGCCCCTTTTCCAGTAGCAGGCTCTCCCAGGTACACGTTCACCCAAACAATTAATGACAGGAAATTTTATCCCTTTGTAAAGATTTATATAAACTACACTTAAGCGTAGGATTAAAACAAAATTTCCAACAGAAAGGTAGGACAGAGCCAGTGCAACTGCTTGGCAGTGACAGCTATAGAAGGGATTTAATGTAGTTTGAAATCCAAACAAGTGGATGACTGCCAGCAGCAACTCAGGCAGGCTCCGGATTAGGGAATGAGGACTTCCATGACTCCATGGAGCTGCTCAGTGCCAAAAAGCCATCTTTGATTCGACACAATAAAATGTCTTCTGGAAAAAGTACATGGTGCTTACCAATTTTTAAAGTTTATTTTGTGGAACATTCTGTTTCTTGACTTACTGTCCAATGTTTTAATAATGTAATGTGAAAAAAAGTGGTATGGCCACAATTATGTAAGTGAAGTTAAGTAGATTTATTGTCACTCTTATTTTTTCTTCACCCATTTGGATCTAGACACAGGGTAAACATTTACTTGTGTGTTTTAAAAGGTGGCAAATATGTGGCAAATCAGGTCAATACTTTTATGAAGTTTCTGTGCAAATTATTTAATTGCCTATGATGGGTTTGTGTTCTGACACTGCACTCTTCCCAAGACTATCAAAAATAAGGGGCTGTGGTTTTCCTACATTCAATTGCAAGACACCGAAATAATTTTATTTTTTAAAGATGTCTTTGTTTTGTAAGTGGATTTAAAGGCAGCATTAAAACACTACAGCAGGTAGTCAAAAGATGGGCAATGGTCATCTATGACTGCCTTGAAATGGGTACACACATTTTGAATGTATAATGGGAAATAATCCATTACTCTTATTAAAAAATAGTCTATTACCAAAGAAGGTTAAGAAACAATTTACTGGGAGCAGAGGATTCCTACCTCTTTACAGAGGAGACCCAAAGCAGGTCTGCCTTGAGATTCTTTTCCTAGGAGGGGAAGATTTGTGAACATTTGTTGACTGGTTATTATGATCCGACGCTGTTCTCATTTAACTCATGACAACTCTATAATACAGTATTCCCATTTTTTTTTTTAAAAGTGAGATTCAGAAATGCTAATGAATTGTCCAGTAAATAGGTAGATTTGAAGTTTAAATCTGGTCTGAAAGTTATCAACTTTCTTCAATATTGCACCTCTTTTCCAAAATATTCTTCAAATTTTCTCTAAGTTGAGTATGCGATTTCATAATTAAAAGATACATTAATAAAAAAGAGTTTGCCAAATTTAACCCTGTGGTAACTGCAACAATTCTCACAGCATGTTCTTTGAGGACAGTGTTATGCCATATGTACAATGGTCCTTAGCGAGGATATTTATGAACATGAGTGTGTAAGATTTCTTAATAATAATTCTATTTTTCTAAGCATAAATTCAAATTATTTTTAAATGAATACATTGGATTCTTACACTTTCTTTTAACTTGCTTACTAAATTTCTGGATGCTTGCATTTTCAGTGAAACTGCATTTTCAGAAACTGCTAGTGAGCATGATTTATCCTCAAACATCCAAGTGAATTTAGAGCAGGTCTCCAGGGGTGCAAAGCAACATGACAAAAATAACATGTTATATAAATATATCCAGTTAGTTATTGCTGCTTTAGTCTTGAAAATTTAAGGCGGTTTAAAAGGAAACTAAAAGTACAGCTAATTAGGTGCAGCTGAGAAAAAGAAAGCAAGGCGGGTTAAAGGAACAGCAGTGGCAGAAATAAAGCTTAGTGTCTTTCTACCTCCATTTACACAGCAGTAATTAGTATTAGAGGAGTGCATGAGATAATTTATATAAAGTACTTAGCATGGGTGCAGAGCTTAGCAATATGATTAGTAAATGCCCAATAAAAAGCACTTAAAAAAAATCTCTTGCTTTTGGTGATTAGGTTTTTATTTCTTTTCTTTTCTTTTCCTTACCTTCCTCCCTCTCTCCCTTCCTTCCGTCCTTCCTTCTCTGTTTTTTTTTTTTTTTTTTTTTGAGGCAGTGTCTTGCTCTGTCACCCAGGCTAGAGTGCAGTGGCACAATCACTGCTCACTGCAGCCTTGACCTCCTTGACTCAAGTGATCCTCCTACTTCAGCCCCTGGAATAGCTGGGACTACAGGCATGCATCACTGGCTAATTTTCTTGTTTTTTGTTTTTTTTATGTGGAGTTGGGTGTGTGGGGGAGGGTCTTACTATGTTGCCTAGGCTGATCTTGAACTCCTGAGCTCAAGCAATTCTCCTGCTTTGACCTCCCAAAGTGTTGGGATTACAGACGTGAGCCACTACACCAGCTGTGACTAGGTTTTTAAATACACAATTGCAATAAGAGGAACTATCAGCTGCAAAGCACATAAGGGCTGTAAATTTAAACCCCACCAGTGGCTCAAAAGAACTAACTTCCATTTCACCACAACCCACTGAAATACATGTCATTATTCCCATTTTACAGATGAGAATACTGCCGGGGGTTAATAAATTACCCATGGTCACACAGATGCTAAGTGACAAAGCTAGAACTTGTCATATTTCAAGTCTGTGCTCTTTTTGCCTTTGTATTCCTGAGACCACAAGCCTTTACAATTGTCTTATTGCTTTATTTTCACCCAGATAGGTATGCTTTCTAAAATATTCCCATTTTGATCATTAAAGGAATTACTCTTGTTAATGTTTCCACTTTAAGTTAAGACATCTAACCTAGGATGTTTTGCATTATTGATCCTGATGGTTTGTTTATGGCTCTGAATGGTATGTTCTCACAATCCTGGGTACCCAGCCTGGGACCCTCTAATTGGCAGATATGGAAACTGAGGCACAGAATGATTAAAATGAGACAGATATTCTCAAGATCCCAAGTGAATTAATGGAAGAGCTAAAATTAAAACTCTAATTTCCTGATTTCCAGGTCTATGTCCAGCCTTGCGCTTAATACTTTTTCCCTAGGAAGTAACATCACCCTCCCCACGTGCCTTCTCTGCCTACTCCATTCATATCTCTAGGTCTTCTTTAAATCTCTCATTGCTTTCTAAGGCATTGCCTTGAAAGTTTATGAGAAATGTTCTTTCTACAGTGTGAACATGAATATTTTTTGTACATTTATGGTGAAAAAAACAGGAAAGAATATTTTTTACAAATCCAAGTATGTTTTGACATGTATTCAGAATGCACTGAATCCAACAAAACTCTGCTAAATAATTGATCATTCTATTTAAGGGAGTTCAGAGTTCCACATCAATCAAAGCACAGCTGCTTCAGCAGATTCACAGATATTTAAAGCTAAAGGGATTCTTAAAGCAGTGGAATCACATTTGAGATACAGAAATTGATAACCAAAGCTATCAGATGACTGGACCAGGTATACCTTCCCATTTAATGGCAGCACAGGATTGCAACTCAGGCTTAGAAACTCTCCTGGGCTCTTCCACTACTGCTTGCTATCACCACACATCCTTGATCACTCCAGCTGCTACATTCTGGATGCCTGCGTCTGAAATTAAACATCTTAGGCTATCAAGAGGTCCCACAGGTCTACTGTTGAGTGGATGATGGTGCCTCTTTCTCACAGTACTTAATGGGCTCATTGTTCACATTTAGCATCAGTTTGATTTATCTTTCATTGAAACAGTCACTCCCAAGTCCCAGTTCCCAGGGGACTGACTCCACTTGCCCTTCTACAAGGGCTGATCTTGCTTCGAGCAGTACTTTATGTGCTTACTTAGATTTTGAGCAGGACAGGAATTAAAAATTTGCTTAAAAACCTAATGCCCAAGAGGTGTAGGTGCCATCAGTTTCTTAGAGTGAGCTGCCTCAGATGAGAGTGAGCTACTCCTCCAAGAACCAACTGTCTGTTCTGTAATCTATGGAACAAGTTACCCTTCTGGAGAGAATTATTACACAGACCTAACGATCAAAGGCATAAATGTACTTCAGTGATATTTTTGTGTCTCAGTAGATGCTTTATAAGGAGTCAACAGTTTACATTACTAGATTTTTATAAATGATGTGAAATACCTTTGTACAGCATTGGTTTACAGCACTACAATTTCAGAAACACGTGTTAACACAAATCAAGCAGCAGACGTCAAGAAAAGCAATCTGTCCTGTTGTGTTTTGATAATACTTGGCTGATGTAGTAAATCTCAGAGGACTTCATTCTGTTCAATGTATCTGAAGACAATATTTGAAAAACAGTTTATATGCACACAGGATTTTAAAAATATCTTTTTTGGGTCTCAAAATCTGGACATTTTATTTTGAATAAGGAATTTTCAAGAAGGAAACCCTAAGCACATATCGGATTTCATAAGTAATGATCTTACACATTCTGTTTCTATTGAAAAGTATCTTCATAGACGGTTAGTGGAAATCGTGATTGTACTCAATATATAGAACACATAAAAAAACAACACCTAAGGTGTTTACAGAAGACTTGTCTGCTGCCTGCCCAAAATTTACAATTCCACTTCTCTGCCAACAGGATCCTGATGGATTCAGGTAATGGCAATAATCCTTTGATCTCAGAAATGAGTCACAGTTGGTTTAGACTTGCCATGGTAAGGTTAGTTTTCTTGGTGAGTGATTGGTTTAAGGCAGGCATGCGACTCAGTTCTGGCCAATGAGATCCAAGTGAAATCTGCTAGAGGGGACTTCCAGTGAAGCTTTGTCTTCCTTATGAAAAGAGACAGAGGAAAAGAGAGACTCTTTGCCCTTTCATCCTGCTTAGAATCCGAGGAGTTGCCTATGTTGTGATTGTGAGGTGACATTCATGATTAAAAGGCCAAAAAAATAGAAGACATGCTGCTTTTGCCATTATCAAGCTACTGAAGCAATGCTAGCAGCTGCCCACCCCTAGACTTTTGTCTATGTGACATAGATATACCTTTATTTTTAAGCCACAGCTATTTAGGTTTTTAGTTCCCTGTAGCAGAATGCATTCTTAAAACACTCTTTCCTGTTAGCTTGCATAGTAGTCATACATCTCCTCTTTTAGAAACATGAGCTTAATTGCTGATCTCGACATATCTTTTCAACACTACTGGACACTATTACCACAATACACTGCCTAACCTATATCAGAAAATGTTTTATTTACATTGATATAAGTTTTAGTCAAAGCACAAATGGGATGATACATTGACTAAGACTGAAACAAATTATTCTTTTCATCTAGAAAAATGACACTTAGATGTGATAGACAGCACCTGAGGTGGCTTTCAATGACCTTCTCTGTTGGTGTTCATTCCCTTGTGTAATGCCATCCTCTAAATGTGGGCTGAACTTGGTGGATTGCTTCTAAATAATAAAACATAGCAAAAGTGACGGGGTGTCACTTATGAGATGAGGTTACAAAAGACTGGGCCATTCATCTCGCATGCCTTTCTTGATCTCTGCCTTGCTTGCTCTACTGGAAACCAGCTGCCATGTTGTGAGTTGCCCTATGGAGAGGCCCATGTGGAAAGGAACTGAGAGAGGGGTCTGGCTGGCAACCACTGAGACACGGAAGCCCTCAGCTTGACAGCCTAAGAGGAACTGAATCCCACCATCAGCCACACGAGTGAGCTTAGACATGGAACTTTCCCAGCCCTGAGACCTGGATCGCAGCCCCTGAGAAACCCTGAGCAGAACCACTCAATTAAATCACTTTGATTCCTGACACACAGAAACTGTGAAGGAGCAATGTTTGTCGTGCTAAGCAACTCAGTTTTAGGGGTGATTTGTTATGTAGCTAGACAATATAATTCCAAAACAAACCACTTTTATTTTGATGATGGTTTCTTATTTTCTATTTTATTGTTTTTTTTCTATTAGACAATTTAGTTTTCATATTTACAGAGAAATGTATGCAATGAATGTCTATCAGATGCCCTGGAATTTGGTCCTGGGACAAAGTCCAGAAATAGATGAGAAGGAAATATAGCATTTACAACTTTCTACAATTCATACCAAATAGAATATAAGAGAAAAATTAGGCTATAGATAGTGTTTGGGTTGAAATATCAGCCCAAATACTTGAAGTGGCTTAGATTTATACCCAGGTATGCACCAAAGACCAAGGACCAGCTCTATCTGGAAAACTGATCACCAAACTTCAACCCAGGAATATAATGCTTCATTCAGCACTAGCACAGGGTTCTCATTTCTCAGAAGTTCTCGGCAAAAGGATCACCTAGTGAAGGGTGCTTGTTAAAATCCAGATCCTCCGGCCCCATTTCAGACTCAGATCAGACTCTCTGGGGTAGGGCCTGGGGATCTGTATTTTTACCAGGTTGGCCCTTTGTCTCGTGCCAAAGACTAGAGTGTGCCATGTTCCCTTGGATTTAATTCCAGCTCCTTTTTGCATATGCCTTTCTTTTTCCTCCACTCCTGACAGTGCTAGTTTGTTCCCCTCTTCTTTCTGGGAGCTCCTCGTGCTGGATGGCATCTGGACACTGGTGGATAAATGAGTAGAGCTACTTTTTGAAAGGCTTTTGCTAATTTAAACCCATAAATATGTATTACTGGGTAAGGATAAATGACCATTATTTATTATGAAAACATACAAATGGATGATAGAAATCTTGATTTATTGTCATTATTCTAAATCCTGCATAAACAAATGTATTAAAGAATTGTAAATACATACTTGTAAAATCCTAATGCATGTGTCAAACCCAGTCATACAGAGAGATGGTTTAGACCAATTTCAAACTCCTTGTTTGTTCTTACTCATATTTTTAATGTGCTGAGCTGCCTTTGAAGTCGATGGAATAAATGTGTGTGAGTGTGTGGGTGCAGAGGAGGTTGAGAAATAGCGCAATTAAATGTTAGCAGAACATGGGAACTTTGCTCTAATACTCATGTGTTTCCCAGGGGCAATCTTTATTGGGTCAAACTGGCACCTCTGGGGAAAAGGTTGCAGTGCTCTTGCAGCCCCTACTGAAAACAGGAGGCTTGGATTGCATTGCAGATGCCTATGTTGACAGGGGTTCCTAGGGATATCCACCTAGATCCCTAGGAAAAATGTAAACTCTGGTTGGAGCATTGACTCTTGTTCCTGGGCTTGAATGTTGGTTCCCTTGGAGTGACAAATACTAAGTAACCTCATCTTGAAGAAGCAAGGGTTTCCACGGTTTCAAGATGGAAGAGGGCAAAAAGGTGGGTATTTATCTACCCTTGTGAGCAACTGAAGAGGCTTAGGGTGTGGGGTGGTGGGTGTGGAGGGGACTTGCAGTCACTGACCTGAGCATCCATCTTGGAACCCAGAGTCTCTCTCTTCTAAATGACTTCCCTCTTGTTGCTTCCCAGTCATTACAGAGGCCTCAGAATAATATTTTACATTGATAGTGTTCTATTTCACTCACCTGTTTCTCTTCAGAAACTTACGAATATTTAGATCATTTTCATAATAAGAATTGTCTTTCACGTTTTTTATTTCCCCACTGAGGAAAGTTCACTTGACTAATAAGTGACTACATCAAGACCAGGATTTAGGGCAAAGTCTGTGTCTGCTGCAAACATCTGGTATCTTCCATAATACCTAGTGGGACTATGTACATATTAATTAGTGTATAAATATTTATTCAATAGGCATATTTTAAAGGAGCTATAAATGCTCATTGAAAGGATGTAGCCATACATAACATTTCACCAACCATAGTATTATCTCTTATTAATTCTTTGCCTGTTATCACAAGCACAATTTGATTTATGTATTTCTTTATTTTTGGCATCCTCTTTTATCCTATTATTTTAAATTATTTAAAATTTCACTTAAATTTTAAATTAAAATTTTATTTAAAATTTCACTTAAATTTTAATTTAAAATTTTATTTAAAATTTTAAATAAAATTTATTTAAAATAAAACAAAATAATAAATAAAAATCATTTTATTTTAAGCAATTTTCTTATTTACCATAGCTCTAAAATATCACAACCATTCTGAAAATGCAATGGAGGTTGATTATCACTTAGATCACTTGAACAGTATGGAAAGCCTCCTGACAAGGGGGTAATTCAAGCTCAGAAGTCTTTACCTTTAAAGAAAAACAATTTAGAAAATATAGGTTAAAGCATGTTTTGTGCTTGTTCGGGTTTGCTCCCATGACCTGAACCACCGCAGTTGTGTAGCCCTGCCCCTAAAGCGGGGGACATACACTGGAAAATGATGAGGAGGGGGCCTCTGGGAGGAAGGAGAAGCAGCCCAGGCCCAGCTCTGCCAGGGGAGGGACGGGGAGAAAAGTGACTTTGTACTTTGGTGCCTCTTGCCTCCACTTTTCCTCATGTTTTCTCATGTGTGTGTGCGTGTCTGTGTATATGTGTCTGTGCAGGAAAAGAGGCAGGCGTATACATAACGTGTACTTTAGAATTACTTCAGGTGACTGTGTTTTCTTTTCTGGCAGGGGTGGGAGGGATGATGCATACAGCAAGGGACAGCATTATCTTCAGTGTCCTTTATGTGTCATTAATGGACTGCAGGCATTGGTATGGTGGATATATTCCAAGGAAAGAGCCTCTTACGGGCCTTGGAATAGCAATAACTCATGTTATACAGCACTATATGTCCCAGTGGATTCACATCATGCCCTGTGTGTGAGGACCTGCAAGGCATGTATTATTTTACAGATTAGGAGATTGAGCCTCAGGGAGGTTGTAATCAGTGATTGAAACAAACCCAGGATTTTGCTCTCTCAGTTTCTCATTCAGTTCTCCCCTCTTCACACCATTCTCTTTAACCTCACGCCAAATTCCTTGTTCTGTTTATGCAAGCCTCTCAGTCAAACAGAAACATATGGGGATTTCTGAACCCATGGCTCTGGTTGCTGTTTGTTGCCTACATCCATACTTGCCATCCAAATTGTAAAATACATCTCCCTTCACTCTGCAACTAATCATTTCCACCAAAGAAAGGGCGTGCAATTCCTGCAAGAGGAGGTAGCCGGCTGGCTTTCTTCTGCTCTCAGACTTCCACATTCAGCATAACCCTCACTCCCCAGCAACCTAACTCTTTTCTGGCCAGGACCCCTGGGCATTTGACTGACCATTGGCTACCGGAGTCCTCACTGTGTTGTCATGTCTTTCTGGCTTTTCGTGGTTTGCCATAACATTGTATGCCCCCCTTACTCCATTCCTTTAGTGTTAGTGGTTCCCATACATTAGGATACTTAGGAAATTTCTGGGGATGCTTGTTAAAATGTGGATTCTTGGGCCTTGAGATTATGAATCAGTGTTCCCAGGGTAGGGTCCAGGCATTTGTACTTCTCCCTACCCCCCATTTTGATGTGGCTGGTCTGGGGAGGACACTTTGAGAAACCAGGATGCCTTAGGCTTTATTCTCTGCTAGGGGAGAGGATCTGAAAAAGGTGAAACTCAGATGTGAGTGAGTGTGATAATCCATTACTGTGTTGCTTTTGAAGAGCACTTATGAAAAGCAATATGATGTCTTGCTTAGCAGCATGGAGGCATCTGGATCTCTGCTTCTTAGGGTTATCTCATCTAAACTACTAAACTCTCTGTGCCTAAGTTTTTTTATCTGTAAAATGTGGTATGATAGTACCTACATCTTAGAGTCGTTGCTCTGGACATGAGTTAATTTATGCAAAATGTTTAGGGCACTGCCTACTACATCAGGAGCTCTGGCCCGGGTGCTTTAAACAGAAGTGGGGAGGGGTCAGCGATGTCAGTAACAGTATTGGGAAGATGGAAAAGGAGAACCTTTTGGTATTCTTGAAATCGTTCCATGTCAGTGACTGCTTATTTTGTATTCTGCCATTAAGCAAGCAAGAAGGGTGAGCTCATCTCTAGCAAGTCAATGAGGCTTCTGGGGTTTATTATCATGAGGCACACAGTGAGCAAATATGCCCCAGGGAGACGATGCCCTAGCTGATGAGTGCACAGATGTGTCAGAGAAAGTTGCACCAACATTCCATATGAGCCACTTTGGAATTAATTCGTTTTCATCTTATTCCTCCTTTTCTTTTGTTTGAAGGTAACCATCGGGCTTCTCCATCTTTTGCTCTTCTTAGGAGGGAGGATGAGTTTTCCTGGGGTTTGTGTTACATTTTGAACATGTAAGCTGAATCTTCCTACACTGATAACAAAGATACCCATTTCTAGTTTATACCTTGTTATGCATTGAATTGTGTCCCCTTCAGCAAGCTCTGTTGATGTTCTAATCCCAAGACACTCAAAATGTGACTTTATTTGGATAGAGGGTCATTGCAGATGTAATTAGTGAAGATGAGGTCATACTGGAGTAGGGTGGACCCCTGGTCAAATATGACTGGTGTCCTTATATGAAGACGGCCGTGTGAAAACACACGGGCAGAAGGCCATTAACGATGAGTGCAGAGTGGAGTTAGCTGCAATCTAAGGAATGCCAAAGATCACCAGCAAACCACCAGAAACTAGGAGAGACAAGGAAGGCTTTCCCTACCGGCCTCAGAAAAAGCCTGGCCTTGCTGACATCTTGATTTTGGACCTCTAGTTTCCAGAATCACAAAATTTGTCCTCAAGAAGTTTCTGTAGCTTTAGGCCATCTGGTTTGTGATGCTTTGTTAGGGAAGCCCTGGCAAATGCACACACATTCCCTTGGTCGTCACCAAAAACGATCCTCAGGGATAGGATTTGGGATTTCTGGAATATTTGCATACCTCTTTGTGCAGCCTGTGCACTTTTTTTTTTTTGAGACGGAGTCTCATACTTGTTGCCCAGGCTGGAGTGCAATGGTGCAGTCTTGGCTCACTGCAACTCTACCTCCTGTGTTTAAGCGATTCTCCTGCCTCAACCTCCCAAGTGCCCACCACCACGCCTGACTAATTTTTCTTTTCTTTTTTTAGTAGAGATGAGGTTTCATCATGTTGCCACACTGGTCTCAAACTCCTGATCTCAGGTGATCAACCCTCCTCAGACTCCCAAATTGTTGGAATACGGGCGTGAGCCACTGCGCCCCGCCTGCACATTCTTTTTTATGGGGTTCCCAGGTGGGTACCTAAAACCACACTGCAGACCAGCTGGCTGTGAGCAGTCTGCAGGAATCTGGAGCCATCTCTCCTGTCCACATGGCCTCACGTGTTCATATCATGAAAAACATCTAGTGGCAGATGGCTCAGTACAAAGCAGACTGCACAAATCTTGATTCCATTTTGTCCTCTGGTGTCAATTTGGTAGCACTTGTTGATGTTGAGTGTTACCAAACAAGTGACATTGAACAGTGAACAGTGTAAAAATAGGCCATAGAGGTACCAGCATAGTATGGATACTGGGTGATTAGCTAGTGAACTTAAATAGAGAGGAGGGATACTTCAGGGCACTTACATTTTCCATCTTTAAGGAGAAATAACCACAACCCCTCCAAGTGTTGAAAGTTCTATCCCAAATAGAAAAATCTTACCTTGTTTAATGTATGAAAATCTTATTTTATCTAAACATGCAATTATAGGGATTCATCCAGAAGCCTGGTTTCCTCGCTAAATTCTGTGTTTACACTTGGGAATTTGTTATTCTTTAACCTTCTGGGCGTGTTATAGGACAAATCTGAATGATTACCACACTAAAGAAAACAAAAGCTCTTTCTTTTCTATCAAAGACACAAAAACGGAAATGTCTTCATCATTTTCAGACTATCCATTAGTCTGCATGCACATTTGTTTGAACTAGAGCTTTTTACACACCATTAGCTTCTTTTCAGTTTCTATAATACACTTCCTGATGGCAGAGGTTGTTTCCTACTATTCAGTTAAGTCAAACTAGGGTTACTAATAGCTTTCATCTTACCTCATTGCTGGAATATTTTTTCCTCCAGTGCTTCTAGTCTGTTTATTAAACACATAGAAAATGAATGAAATAAATCTCTGCAGGTTTGAACGTTGTGTGGCAAATGAGGAAAAGGATATACATTAGGGTTCTTGCAAAGTCTAGGCAAGGATAATCATGGCCTCTAATACACTACAGCAAGCCAAAAATGCCTGCAAGAAATAAACAAGCATTGTAGGCTAGAAATATTACTTAACTTCAAGTTGTATCTTATCACATCATATCCTGATTTTCTAGAGTGGTAGTTCTCAATCAAGAGAAATTTTTTCTTCCCTTTCAGGGAATATTTATCATTGTCTGGAGATGCTTTTAGTTGTCACAGTTTGGGGGATGCATCTGTCTAGTATCATATGCTGTGTAACGTGGCTGTCAAGACACAGTCCCTAACCTCTACAACAGGGCTTTCCTACCTGGGCACTATTAGCATTTGGGGTCCAGTAATTCTTCATTACTGGGGTGTGGGTGGGGGCATTGTCCTGTGCACTGCAGGATGATTATTAGCATGCCTGTTTCTCTACCCAAATAGAGACAGATGCATCCCCCAAATTGTTACAACTGAAAGTATCTCCAGCCAATGCCAAATATTCCCTGAAAGGGAAGAAGAAATTTCTCTTGATTGAGAACTACCACTCTAGAAAATCAGGATATGTTGTGATAAGCTACAACTGGAAGTTGAGTAATATTTCTAGCCTAGAATGCTTGTTTATTTCTTGCAGGTACTTTTGGCTTGCTGTACTGTGACTTTGTGAGTTCATTCATTCATTTATCCAATATTTATGAAGCATCTGCTTTTTGAGGATGGAGTAACTAAAATGAGGAAACAGGACCAGGACAAGGTCAATGAGCTGGCCATCAGTAACGGAAAAGGGGACAGTGCCTATAAAATAAACATGGTCTCTGGCTTCTCAGGCTAACTCAGCAATCATTACCAAGGAGGGGTGATTTCCTCTGTGGTGCACTGTCTTACTTTTGAGGTAATAAAGGAAGTCATTTTCGTAGTTGCCTCTCTAAATCACTCTTCTCTAGAATTCAGACTGGAATCTTGAGTGTTTCTCCTAGGACAGTTCCCCAAACCCTCTTTTTATTTGAGATGGAGTCTCCCTCTGTTGCCAGGCTGGAGTACAGTGGTGCGATCTTGGCTCACTGCAACCTCTGCCTCCCATGATCAAGTGATTCTCCTGCCTCAGCCTCCTGAGTAGCTGGGACTACAGGTGTGCGTCACCACACCCAGCTAATTTTTGTAGTTTTAATAGAGACGGGGCTTCACCATATTGGCCAGGATTGTCTCAATCTCTTGACCTTGTGATTTGCCGGCCTTGGCCTCCCAAACTGCTGGGATTACAGGCATAAGCCACCGCACCTGGCCCCTTCCCAAACCCTTTTCTACATCGAGGGCCTCCCATTTGCTGTTGATTTTGCCTGGAACATTCCTTCAGCACTCTGCACTTGGCTAACTTTGAGTTATTAATAATGTTTTAACCTAAATGTTTTTTTGTCAATGACTTCTTTCTAGCCCCCATCTTTTTCTACTCTCCTGGAATTTTTTTTTTAATCTAGCATATCACATCCTTATTTAATGGAGTGTATATGTATGTGTGTGTGTGGTTATTATTTCTGATACTAGACTCTAAGCTCCCTGGAATGTAGAAGGTACTAAATTAATATTTGTTGAATAAATGAAAGAATTAGTGAATACTGCTATTTACTAAGTTATATTTTTCTCTTTCTCCTATTTACAAGAGCAGTAAGCTGATAAAATCTCCTAGGGAAAGGAGAATTTGGAATGTGTTATTATCTGGTGTTAAGAATTAGTAATTGCATTCATTGATTGAATTTATTTTAATCCAAGCATAATTTTGGTAAAAAAGTGAATAAAATGAAAGACAAATTAGTTCAGTTTTTGCTTATCATGAAATTTGAGTTAAAACCTACAGATTTTGGCATAGCTCTACCCACAGAGATGATGATTTCCCTAAGAATGTTTAGGTGGTCTGGAATTCAAACACCTTCATGTTTACCTTCAGAATCATATGCTGGGGTGTGGAGTGATGGCATTAAAATCATGCAGGAGCCTAAATACTAGACTTTATATGGGTTGGAGAGAAACAAACTCTTTACAGCTGGGTAATGGGAAAATTTGACTCAACGTAATAGTGTTTCTGCCCTGTAGCTCTTAGTCATCGGATCCGATTGCTCGTAGACGGACTGTTAAAAAAAAAACAACAACAACAACTATAGAAATGGGCCCACATGAACTAGGTGAATTTGACAACTGTCAGCACTCAGAAAGTCTGAGCACTTTTATTTAGCTAGAACTTAAGACCACTGTTCTAACTAAAGTTACAAGTAATTATGCACTTTTTTGTCATGTGAACTAAGATGAATTGGCTGGTTGAAAACCTTACCCCACCCCCCAAAAAACCCCCAAAACCGAAAGTTTGTAGCCAACTTTGGAACTGATTTTCTGATCCATCTTGGAGCACATACAGCCAATTTGGCAGCAAGGGCAATCAAAGGGAAGACCACAGAGGTCTGAGCCCAGATCAGAATGGGAAGTGAACTCTAGCTCTTGACCTTCTTCAGTGCCAAATATTTATTTGTCGTCCATTTGCATTCGGCTTGCCATCTGTTGATATCTTGATATTTCAAAGATGATTTAATTAAATCCCACAGTCTGAATATTAACAGTGAGGATACCAACTGGTAAAACCTAGGAAGAGGGTAATAAAAATACCCTTGATGAAAGGTCTTCCACCATCTCTTTGTGTGGGCTTTCTGTGCTCTTACAGGCTTCGACTCTTGTATGAAGACTGGTCAACTGGAGTCTCAGAAATTTATAAATAAAGGCAACTTAGAGATTGTCTGCTTCTACTTCTTGATTTTATAGATGAAGAAACTCCTGTCCAGAGTGTAAGTGCCTTTTCCAAGGTCCAGCATAACCTGGAGGTCCATGTTCAAGATAGAACTGGAATTCAGATTTATTCTGAGGCTCAGTTTCCCTGTCTGCTCTGAGGAGTGACTGGCATCTTCTCAGTAACTTAAGGTCTCTTTTCTGTGCTAAGAGCTGGAGAAATAATGATGTCTGCCTGTCCCTGGGCCCTGTGAAGATCTCTGTGGCCACTGGCACTTTGGGAATTTTGCTGCATAATTTGGAAAAAAAAAACTAGTGCATGTTGTCAGCTCCATTCCTATTATGTCTAAGCCATGAACTCAGGTGGGAAAAGGGGGAGGGGGATGACACTCTGGTGTTCTGAGTACTAAGCTTCCTCTTGGGGGAATTAAATATAAACAGGCAAAGGAAAGGAAGGAACCACAGAGCTGGATTACATAAGTGATATGAGATTTATGCTATGTACAAAGTATATCTCATGCAGTTCCTAAATCAGTGTGCAAGAAAGAATTTTTTATCATAGAAATTTGAGTGACAAATATCATATTCCAATACAAATGCCAAAGACTTCCCCAAATGAAGATACAGTGAAATAATAACTACCTCACTGTGGCCCTTAAGGTCCTGAAAGTTTTGTCATGATAGAGTGTTTTATTATTAAGAAATTCTAAGAGTCTAAACCAGACTCAATTCTGGCTATACATTAGCAACACCTGAGAGCCTTAAAAAAGAATACAGAGTCCTGGGCCCTACCATAGACCAATTAAATCAGAGTTTACAGGGCTGGAGTGTATAAAACAGTGATTTTAAATGTTCCCCAGATGATTTGCAGCCAGGGTGAAGAACCACTGGTCTAAATTCACAGAATAGCCAGCCTTTGCAGAGGCCACACTCTTTCATGAGTTTCTATCACAATAGGGGTTTATACAAGCTGCAAAATTGTGTGAATATGCAATGTGTAGGAGGGAGTGGATGGGCAGGCTTGCCATACAGATAATGCTTCATGCTGACCTTTTGGTACATACAATGCATGCATTTTGCAGTGTTCTACTTTTCGATGTTTACCACTTGCATTCTCAACGACTGACTGAAACAATGCCACATCAATTCCTCTTTGCCCCTAAACAAACCAGGTATCCTGCTGGCATAGGGGAAAGTGTTCATATGTATGTCTATGTTTAATGATGAGGCTGTGTGTGCAGGCTGTTATGTACCAAACTATAACTGTAGAGACTGAAGGATTTGAGAAGCTATATAGACAAATAAGGAATTTAACACATGACTATTACAAAATAACCTCTGGTGACACATTCCTGGGATTAGCCACTCTTATTACTTGGGAGTTCTCTCATATCACCTAACACTTTTTTTTTTTTGGAGATAGGGTTTTACTCTGTTGCCCAGGCTGGCATGCCATGACACAATCATGGCTCACTGCAGGCTTGACTTCCTGGGCTCAAGCAATCTTCCCACCTCTTAGCCCTCCAAGTAGCTGGGACTACAGGTACATGCCATCACACCTAACTAATTTTTGCATTTTTTGTAGAGACAAGGTTTCATCATGTTATCCAGGCAGGCCTCAAGCTTCTGGGCTCAAGCCATCTATTTGCCTAGGCCTCCCAAAGTGCTGGGATAACAGGTGTAAGCCACCGTGCTCAGCCTACCTAATACTTTTCTGAATAAAAGCTAAGTGTGCCAGACTTCCCTCTTATTTCTTATCTTAAACGGTGATTGTGTCTGAGCAGTGTTTTTCTTGTAAGTCTCATATAAACCTGGCAATAACCAAAGGTAATTGTCATTCCATATTCCCTTCCAACTTTTCCAATAAATCACCTACATGAAACAGTCCCTCCCAGCCTTACCTGGAGATTCCTCTTGACTCCTTATTCCTTTCCTTTTGCTCTTCCCCAAAGCTTCTCCAGAATCTCTACCTTCCTTTTCCGATCAAAACAGAAATCTATTCTGAATAAGTCTGACCAATAGCAGATAAGGTAGAGAATCTTTTATGTGACATTCATTTAAATATTTCATTGTGCTTCTTTTAAAATATCATTAAATAATTTAGATGCTTAATTTTCTGGAACAATTGACAGAGCTACTTTGAGTCCCCAGTTACTCAAGGAATGGTGTGTGGATTCATCTGTGGGTGTGTTTACAAAAGTGACTCTCAACCTGGAGACCTTGGCCCCTTGGGGCTGTGGAATTATTACAAGGGGGGTTTCCATATCCATTACGCTCACCAGGCATCTTGGTTTTCCATATCACAGGCTCCCACAAAAATGACAACCCTTTCCTGGTATTTTCTTATTTTTTATATGCTCATCTATTTGTTTCCTACTTAATCTATCTGTTTTATTTCAAGTCCTTTAACATCATCTTACTTTGTATTGAACTTTATCTTATTTTTATGGGCTATTGTAATTTGTCTAAATCACTTTGATATTATTTTTATCACAGATGTTAGCAAGGTCATTGTAAATGGTGTCATTTTCAAGTTGAGAGTCCTCTTAACTTGCTCATGCAAGTTTCTGATTAAATATTAAATGTGTTAGGACTGTGGTGCTGGCTGTATGTTAGATAACAAGTTACATCCAAAATTCACAATACAGCCCATTACTCTTCTTATGGCTACTTCCTAGTTCTACCTATTCTCAGCTGAATAATGATCCTGGTATTTTATACTTAGCCTGTTGAGAGGAAAGCTATGTGGGGTCAAATTAATGAGTCTTACATTATTGCAGTAAATTCATCTCCTATTATAAGAGACAAAAGAAGGAAACACATCTGGGAAAAGAGCTGATGTTCATTTTACTTGGCATGGACACCAATAATAGACTAATAGTGTCTGACTCTTTCAGAGTGATTTATGTGTTGTTATTGTTGTTGTTTTGTTTTCTTCTTTTTCCTGAAAAGAGATCTGAGATCTATAAGAAACCACTTCTGAGGCAAAAACAAATTTCTGTGCTATTGGAATAGTGGGTTAATAGTCATCACCTCCTAGCACGCAAAATCTCAGAGCTCCATGTACTTGGATCTAGAAGTAGTAACGCCAAAGGGAAGGAAGCAGAGGCTTGGGTTACTCAAAGCTGTGGTCTCCTTCCAGGTATGGGAGGTTTTGGATTTTTCTTTCGGGCCATTCCCTGATCTAGTCATTCCTCTGAATCTTGCCATTGTGTGGGGATAGACAGGTTTAACAGGGAGTCCTTCCATCCCTCCTGTGACGGGGGAGTTCTCCAGTGGCCAGAGACCCAGGCCCCAGCCTCCACACTTCTGGACTTAGGGGCAATGCGAAACAGCAGCTGATAATATATTTTGGCATTCTGGGAATTTGCCTGTCCTGTCTGGCCAGACACTTAGGAGATTAGCCTTATCCTCCATGACCCCAGGAGATCATCTACATGCCACAGCTTGCTTACTGGAAGGTTTAGGAGAGATGTATTTGTGTCCTCCTAAACCTGGAGATTTTTTTTTAAGTCTTAATAACAAATATTTTAAATATACAAATATATTAGAATATGTTTTCTGTTTACCTAAGTAAATAGACTAAATGTTTTTGAATTTATTTATTAAGTTCTTGAATTTTTTTTCCAACAAGGTTTTCAAATGTGACCAATAGGGACAAAGTGGCAAAGGAAGAAAGACACTCAGTAAGGTAATCCCACTGTGTCTTTTCATTCAAAGCACACATTAACTTACTTTAAAAAGAATTTCAGAGTGTCAACTGAATTCAGCATCTATTTTATGATGTCTGACTCTGCATGGGACACTGGGCAGCCACAGAGGTGAGGGTGCCATTGCTCTGCTCTGAAGGACACAGGCACAAAGTGGGGACAGAAGGGAGGAAGAGAAGAGAGGACACTGAAGGACAGTGAAGCAGAATAGTAAAAGTCTTTGATGAACCCCACAACAGAGATAAAAACAAAGCATGGTGGGGGCAGGGAGAAGAGATGGCTGATTCCAAGGAGACTTTGATATCAGAGGTGAGCTCCAGCAAATGGTCGAGGTTCTGGCAGGTAGGCTGTGGTGCATCAGGACTCATGAAATGCTGCATGCCTGGTGCAGGGCCAGTGCTTCCCAAATATTGGTTGAATGCCTGATGTGGTTTTTCTGTGTCCCCACCCAAATCTCATCTTGAATTGTAGCTCCAATAATTTTTCCATTTTGTGGGAGATAATTGAATCATGGTGGCAGTTTCCCCCATACTGTTCTCATGGTAATGAATAAGTCTCATGAAATCTGATGCTTTGATAAGGGGTTTCCCCTTTTGCTTGGCTCTCAATTCTCTTTTGTCTGCCACCATGTAAGATGTGCCTTTCACCTTCCTCTGTGGTTGTGAGGCCTCCCCAGGCATGTGGAACTGTGAGTCCATTAAACCTCTTTTTTAAATAAATCATCCAGTCTCATGTATGTCTTTATCAGCAGCGTGAAAACAGACTAATACAATACCCTTTCTGGAATAGCATATTATATGACCTAGAGAAATAGAGTGGCTTACCCCAAAATAGTCTGGCGAATTTGTGGTTATTAACTGTTTTAGACAATTTCTCTTCCTACTAAAAAGCCTCACTCTCAAGAACATCCGAGGAAGAGAGATCTGTGAAGTTAACCAAAATAATTAATGGTGAAATCTAAGGAGCACAATTCCACTTCCTTGACATATTTTGTTATGCCCATTTCCAGCCATATATTACTTCTAAGAAGATAGAAAAAGTATACAGTGAACCGTGATTGGTGAGACATTTTAATTGTTCTTCTTGGAGATTAATGGTGCCTTGTAAAATGCACTGTTAAATCTGTTTCTTTCTTCTGGCATTTGTTTTTCAGAACAAATGTGTAATTACTAGGTAGGAAGTCTTGGAGAAACTATTTGCCGTATTCCATAGGCATTTCTCTTCCCAACATAAAACTCAGGGTTTTCTCAATTGTTTCCTGCTTTTACAATGTATTGGTGTGGTCGCACAAATGTCTGTAGAAGTTGAGCAGGCAAATTGAGAACCTTAAAAGGAGCTGTTGAGTGCAAAGTACCTGTCAGGACCTGCTTCTTTTCCTCATGCTTACCCCTCTCCACACATCCAGGCAGGATCAGCCCTACCCCAGGGGCTCTGGCCAACTTGGTGATTAGGGGCACTTTAAAGACTTAAGTGATTCAACCTTAGCCAGCACTGCAACGCGTCTGCTTCTACTTCTAATCACTGAGGCCACACCCGCACTTTGTACCCCTTTTCTGGTCTTTGGAGCGTAATCCTCCCTGCCCAGTATCCCCATTCCTTGAAGCCTGGGATTTTACATTGGTCCTCCCCCTTCCTCAAACCACCTGCCAAAATCTAGGGTCTGATCCTAGAAGCTCAGACCTGTTACTCCCCACAGAGGTCACGTCTGGAAGTGCCATAAGCTGCTCACCCAGTGTGAGGACACCGTCATCTTTTCCACACTGTGGTCAAACCAATGGCTTCAGGGATCATGGCTTATTACGGAGAGGCACTGGAGCACAGTAGCTAAGAATCTGGGCTTTGAAGTTTCACCACCTGGATTCAAACCCTGACTCTACCACTTCCTGCCTGTGTCATTCTGGGCAACCTGCGAAGCTTGAGTTTCCTTATCTACAAAATGAATATGATGGTGATAATAACAATAATAATAATGCCCATCTAATAGGGCCATTGGAGGTGTCAATAATGGCCTCCTCCAATGGAGGAGGTGACTTTCTCACCCAGTCAGCCTGTAGAAAGTGCTGGAAGAAGCAGCCCAGCTTCTGTCTCACTCCCACTTGCACAACCCCCCTTGGTTTGCCCCATTGCACTGACAGCTCTTTAAATGGCATATCTCATCAGCTATGACCCTGAGGAGTACAGAATGCAGCTTTTCAAAACTTCATTTTTAAATTGCTATGAGACAGAATATTAAGCACATCCCTACAACCTCAAAAGTTATTTAAGTCTTCTTGAAAGTAAAAACATTTGGTTTTAATTGCCAGCACAGCTAATGATGATTAAGAAGAAATGATTGTGTCTTTAGGAATATGTCCTTCCCCTGCCATGAAATAATGACCAATAAGAGACATCTTCTCAAGGTTCAATAAAGAAAATAAGATGTATTTCATATCTGAACATCAACATAGTTCCCAAGAAAGGCAGGAAATTTGTATTCTGTGCAGGTGTAATTCTGTTCTACCAACTAATTCCCTTGGTAGTTGCATAGCCTGTGGATCATGCAGATTTCCTTTAAGGCAACTTTAAAAACACTTCCCCTACCCTAAACAATAGTTTATGTGAAAGCATGCCATTTTATGTTTCCTGGACTAACTGAAAAATAGTTTAAACTATTTTAAACATTTACATATTTTATTGAGTAGCTGAGAAAATATGTGATAAGGATGTCAGTTTCATTAACTCTGTGTTTCAGGGAAAGAAAGGTCTGAGGGCTGAGTAGATTGGAACGTAAGGGCTCCTCTTTTAAGTTAGGGTGCAGCTTGATGGCTGTGATGAAAGGCAGCAGACGGGTGACATTACAGAAAGGAGTCAGGGAAAGGCCGGACATGCGTGGAATGTAGAAATTTTGCCCATTCTGCTAGAAAACAGTGTGACTAGGGACTTCCAGTATATTCCAGGTACAGGAATTAGAGACAGGCCACTGCCAATTCATTTGTGACAATATTTTTTTTTTTTTCCAAATGGGACACTTCTGAGCATGCCAGGATGCTATTACTTGGGGCTGAGTAGTGCTGGCTGGTCTGTATGAGAAAACCTAGAACATATGGTCATCCCATTCCTAGGTCACCCTGAAGCTCTAAGCTTGCAGTTGGCTTAAAGCCCAAGTGGCCTCAAGGGATGGAGAACCATTGAGCAAGTTGATATGGGAGCCCTCCATGGTGTTACAAAACTCTCGGGCAGGGTTTGAAATGCCATAACTTGCCAGTATTCTACTGGCAGGGAAAACATCTACATCTTTGCTGTGCTTCTTATTTGTTCTCTTCAGGTAGAATCAACTAGCGTGTATATCTTGAAGCCAAACTTGGGTACAGTCATTTCTAAATCTGACTTCACAGTGTAATCATTTGAAGAATGATCATTTGAAACTCTGAAAAATATAGACACTCAGCTTCCACCTCTAGATATTCTAATTTAATATATCTGAGTTGGGCCCAGACATCTGTATTTGTAAACATTCCTTTGATTATTTTGACTCTTAGCCAAATTTGATAGTTCTTTTGAGTTTATAAAGAGGCTGTGGGGTTTTAAAAAGACTGCACATTTCGATTTTTCTTTTTGTTTGAGATGGAGTCTCACTCTGTTGACCATGCTAAAGTGCAGTGGCGCGATCTCAGCACACTGTAACTTCTGCCTCCCCGGCTCAAGTGATTCTCCTGCCTCAGCCACCCAAGTAGCTGGGACTACAGGCACACACCACCCTGTCTGGCTAATCTTTTGTATTTTTCATAGAGATGGGGTTTCAACATGTTGGCCAGGCTGGTCTTGAACTCCTGACCTCAGGTGATCCGCCTGCCTCGGCCTCCCAATCAATTTTTCAATAGGAGGATTAGAAGTTTGGAGCCAATACATGAAGAGAGGATATTAGAGAGGAACTGAAATATTTTCTATAATTTAATCATCATTTTTTATGAGACCAGAACAGAAGCAAATTGCCTAAAAATATATAATCCTATTTTGCCTTGTTTATTTGCTCAGAAACAATTTGAAGATTTATAAATGAGGTGCTTTTTGGACCAAGGATATAAGGATGTAAGATTTTAACAGACAGTAGCATTTGGTAAAGAAATCCAGAAAAAGTATGTGAAGGAATCTGAGTAAAGAAAGTCAAGGAGATAGCTGCAGACTCTATATGGGCAGCATTTACATCTATCTTGTTCCATATTGTAGCTCTTGGCACACAATGGTGGATGCATAAAAATTATTTATTGAAAGGCAAATGGCTCCTGAGGGGAACACTATTATGTGAGAATGACTCCCATTCACTACTTTATAGTTGAAGAAAATGATGGGGCATGGTGGCTCATACCTGTAATCCCAGCACTTTGGGAGGCTGAGGCGGGAGGATAGCTTGAACCCAAGAGTTCAAGACCAGCCTGGGTAACACAGGGAGACCCTGTCTCTACAAAAAATAAAACAATCAGCAGGGTATTGTGGCACATCTCTGTGGTCTCAGTTACTCAGGAGTCACTTGAGCCCAGGAGGTCGAGGCCATAGTGAGCTGTGATTCTACCACTGCGCTACTACTGCCTGATAAACAGAGCAACATCTTGTCTGAAAAAATAGATGATAGACAGATAGATAGATAGAGCAAAGAAACACATAATAGTTTGCCCAAAATAGTTTTTGGGTGTTTATTAACTGCTTTTAGACAAACAATTTTACTCCCTATGTATAAGCTCAAATCTCAGGGACTACTGAGGAAGATAAATCTGGGGACCTAATATCTTCCATCCTTTCTTCTTCCTTGGTGTCCAGTGGGACTAGAATGCTTTCTAATTGAAAGAGATCATGAAAGCATTAGGCCATTATGCTAAAACCAAACCTGATCTGATTACTTCATGCATGCTTTTTCTTGACTGCTAAAGAAAAAGAATTTTGTGTCAGTGTCTACTTTAGAATCACCACTTTCAAGTTTCAGAGAAGTTACAAAAGTTGTAATTTTTTTTTTCTTATCTTGGCACAATCCTCTTTCATTACAAGAGGTTGTCTCTGAGTATCTACATTTTAGGCATAGTTTCTAGGGGCTGAGGGTGTCTGTTTCAGAAAGTTGTTTCAAAAGAGGTGTAGTTCGCATATCTTTTTCTCTAGGGCCTCAGATTATAGTAAATAAGATAATAAATATGCAAGTTCTCCAGAGTGTGGAAGAAGAAAGGGGGTGTGTATCTTAGAATAAACCATCTTTGTATGAAGGCAGCAGCCCTGACCTTTCCCCACTGCAGACACAGCCAGGGGGATCATGGAAGGTCCCAACCCCACAGGTCAGTGCACACAGCCTGTTTTCCTAGGGGCCAGCTCTTTGTGGTCATTCCATCATAGAGAATTATGTTTAAAAGTAGAGCAAACTAAAAAGTAGTTTCATTTGGAATGTGAGTGTCTGTTATTTTATGGACTTGAGTGGGCAGGATACATAAACAGGTGGTTTTTCAAATTACTGGACTTTCCAGATGCTGCTTACTACTGCAGCTGTTCTTACTTTCGACCCCTTAAAAGTATGGCCAACCCTAGGTTAATTGAGAGAATATCCCACATCATGAAGCTTTTCATAATTCAAGGGTACTTGGTGTACCTTGCCTTAAATTTTAATAAATAATGTGAAATCATATTCAGTTAAAACTGAAATTTTTTGATGATAGTTGATAGATGGAGGAGTGAAAATACTCTTTTAATAAGCATTTAAAGTATATATTATTGTTGGCTGAACTTAAAAGCATTTCACATGCTTAAGAATAAATAATATCCACCATTTTAGTATCATTCTTTGCTTGCTATTCTGAGAACAATTTCCCATTAAAGATGATCATAATGCAATTTTACAAGCTGGGGATTCTGAATTCCATGCATGATTTCATACATGGTAGAATATCAATCACCAACTTGTGAAGCTATCTCCTAAACACACATACAAGCAAAACTAATACTAATGGCAAAAGAAAAAGATATTAACATGGTACTGAGTGCTTTGAGACAATCTGATCTTTTAAATCTTATGCTTTGATTAGATGTATATCAAATAAACAATAATTTTATAAATGACTGTTATACTGATATTATTCACCAATTGCTTCAGAATGCTTTCTAGTTGAAAGGGATCATGGAGGCATTACGCCATTCTATTGAAACCAAAACTGATCTGATTATCACGTGTATGCATTTTCTTGACTGTTAAAGAAAAATTTATCTCTGTGCATGTTTAAGAATCATTACATCCCCATTTTAGAAAAGCAAGTTATGAATGCATATTTCTGTTTTGCAACAGACCTCTTCCCTAATGTCCTGATTTGTCTCAGTGCTAACAGAATCATCTAAATGCATTTTTTCCTCTCATGATAATAGTCCATGACAAATCACATAATTTTATCTATTCTTCCTTAATGATACATTTCAAAATATGTTTTGGGCTACTGCCCAAATAATAAGATGAATCACATTTTAAACTTGTTAGCCCTTAATTTCTCTTAACATTACAAAAGAGGACTTGGAGGCCAGCCTGGTAACCATGATGATCCCTTCCAACTGTAAAATTCTGTCATTTTGTGCATATATGGTTCAATCCCCAAGGTCACTTCGCATTGTCCTCATTTCACATCCAGACCATGATGCAATTACATGTGAACTCTTTTCTGTTCAACTAGATGGGCCACTTTTCATCACCTTTTGTATCTTCACCAGAGTCACTTTACAAAGTCACCTGCGTTATACCACACCGATGCTTGCAGTCATTCATGGCTGCTCACCACTGACACGATGTGTCCAAACTTGTCACGAGTGCTGGATTCAGAGACTATGTATTTTACTTTGATCAGTCTTTTCAGCTTTATCACTTACCACTCTTCCACATGAAATCTCAAATCCCAGTTCGAATGAGATACTAAAACTTTCCTGTGTGAGGCATTCTTGTCTCCATGCCTGGCTCATTTAGAATGCCCTCCTGTGCTTTTGCCCCAGCAATTTGCAATCCATCTGTCCTCCATGACCCAACTCAAACTGCACCTCCTTCATGTCATTCTCCATTAAACTATCTGCAATGCATCCTCCTTCTCTGTACTCTGCTACCCTTTCCACAGTTGGGTCTCTCTAACACTTCGTATCGATAACATTCCCTATTTAAAAACCTTTTTGTTATGCAATATTCAACACTACTGTACTCACTTTTGATTTCTTATTGTATATATTATATTTGGTCTATTTCCAAAATAATGAGAAGGCGTACAGTAGAGACCACATAAGACAGTATGCCAGTTAGAAGGGGAAACTAAAATATAAAACCATACGTGAAGAGAAGGAACATGAATTAATGAAACTTAAATTCCAGCTATAGATTTGAAACTGCTTCCTGGCAGTCAAGGCAAACAAACAAACAAACAAAACGGAAAAAGGACCAGTTAGTTACCATGTAGCAGTGACTTACTATTTTGGTTGTATATATACATTTTTTTTAACTTTTTACTTGTATGCATGTTTGCGTGTTGTCTCATTAACTGTAGTCTTTTTTTTTTGAGACAGAGTGTTGCACTGTCACCCGGGCTGGAGTGCAATGGCAGGATCTCGGTTCACTGCAACCTCTGCCTCCCAGGATCAAGTGATTCTCCTGCCTCAGCCTCCCGAGTAGCTAGGATTACAGGCATCCGCCACCATGGCTGACTAATTTTTTGTATTTTTAGTAAAGACAGGATTTCACTATGTTGGCCAGACTAGTCTGGAATCGCTGACCTTGTCATCTGACTGCCTCAGTGCCCCAAAGTGCTGGGATTTACAAGCATGAGCCACCATGCCCAGCCATTAACTGTAATCTTTGTAATGGCTAGAATTTATTGTAGGAATTACATAGCAAAGTATCTAATCTAGCATATTGCAAGGGTTTAACAAATTAATTAATTGGTGGGTAATCTTATCAGAATTATAGATTTGAAGCCATTTTATTTATCTAGAAAATCAAAATAAGTACATAATAAACATGTGAATGACAATGTGAACAAAAGAAGAAGACCAGAAATCTCAGAGGGAGAATGAAGGGTTTGAGTTTCTGACCACTTTAGTTAAAGGAAATTTTATAAAGTATCCACAAGCTACTTAATATTTTTGGGTAAATGTCTATATTTGCATAAATTGTCTCATAGTGTGGAGCCACGACTTTTAGTAAAATGAGAAATTAATTTTATTGGAACTGTATTGTATACTGAAATATGTCTTTGTTCCTAGAAAAGTAGGTGATAATACTGCACCTTCTTAAAATATATATTTATGCCAACATGAGTTTTGTTTCCTCTCCCTAAATAACTGTTTCCTGGGAGGCAAAAATGCAAATTCAGCTGTTTTCTGGGACTACTGAAAGTTACTATGCAGATACACTATCCTGTTCTTCATGCTTTACACTGGGGTTTCATTTCTTCTCTATCTAGAGTTTTGTTGTTGTTGCTGTCTTTACCTTGGGAAGAGGATGCCTTTACAATGCAGAGAACACCCTAGTCTGGCACTGTTAAATAGAGATTTCTGTGCTGATAGAAATGCTCTGTATCTGTGCTGTTCAACTGATATAGAAATGTTCTATATCTGTGCCACTCGCTTTGCCTTTTGCACACTCACAATGTGGCTAGTATAACTAAGGAACTAAACTTTACATTTTATTTAATATTAATTACTTGAAATTTAAATGAAAAGAGTCACAAATGCTAGTGATTACCATATTGGACAGAGTAGCTTTTACAGGGCTGCTTGCTTTTAGGACCAACTTTTCCTTACTTGATTGGGTACCTTTAACAGCAGATTCCATTGGCTACTGTTTCTTTCTTATTATGTGAAGTTTTAAGCTACCATCCATTAGCATTAAAGCTTTGGGTGCTTTTAAGAAGCATCCAAAATTATTATCATGATTTTTTTAAGAAGTCTGTGTTGTTGGCCAGGTGCGGTGGCTCACGCCTATAATCCCAACACTTTGGGAGGCCGAGACCAGTGGATCACTTGAGATCAGGAGTTTAAGACCAGTCTGGCCAACAACTGGTAAAACCCTGTCTCTACTAAAAATACAAAAATTAACTGGGCCTGGTGGCGTGCACCTGTAGTCCCAACTACTCAGGAGGCTGAGGCAGAAGAATTGCTTGAACCTGGGAGGTGGAGGTTGCAGTGATCCAAGATTGTGCCACTGAGACTCTGTCTTAAAAAAAAAAAGTCTATGTTGTCAAAAGTAAACATTTGAGAAATTTATTATTTACTGTCATGGAAACTGGGAGAGAATCATCCTGTTTCTGTAATTTTGTCTGTAGTTGGACTTGAGGGTACATATTTATAAAATAGGAGTCTCCATAAGATGTAGACAGGCCCCTGTTCATCGGCCAGCCACTCTTTGGGCAGAATTTGCATTGATAGTCTTGGTGTTTCTCTGCAAGGGGTTCTCTGAAGTCCTCTCTAGGCCAGGCATCTGAGTAAGTGAGACTGCAAATTCTTTTCTAGGTGGATTTTTTGGTTTGACTGTCTTGTTTTGCTCACAGTTCTATGAGCAAGCAGTCAGGGTTTGGATTCTTTAGGCCAGCAGGAGCTTGCTCTAGCTTTTTCTTTTAATTTCTTTAATTTGAGGATCCCCACATTTGCTCTTTGAAATGCTGTTTTGTAAACTGCTATTTCCTCCAAGCCTGTTATGTTTTTTTTCCATCTGTGTTGGAGTCTCTTTTCCCAGTGGGGCCTTTCTCAACTTAGTCATGCTATGTGTGGAGACCCACATCCACACTGCTGGCCTCTCTGACTCATCCCGGGAGGTTCACTTGCTCCAGGGGATCTCACTCACAGTGCAGTGGAACAACAGGGAGGATCCGGTGAAGCGAGTCCTCTCTGAAATTTGCCTCTTTTCCTGGCAACTCTCCTTCCTGTTCAAAGCTACATGAGAAGGGTGAGGGGAGGGGGAGAAAAGCACAAATATCCTCTCCCTTTAAGATAATGTTTTTAGTAAATAGTTTTTTTAGTGATTCTAATTTCTAGTTTATAAGGTACTTTTGTTGCTATTGCTTTTGCTACTCAAAAAAAGCTGCAAATGCTCCAATTTTCCTTTTTCCTATGCCAGGAAGCCAAGAGAGTCAATTCTGACAGTTATATTTTCCTTCCAGTTACAGATTAAACTGTTTCCTCTTTCGAAATATATTATTCATGAATGTGAACAGTTTGCAACGTATAGCTCCTTCCGTCCATAGATAGGAGGCGTGGTGGGTGGAAATTGCTCCTCCACCTCATTGGTTACCGGGGATTGTGTAGGTCTAGATCTTCACACTCTAATCCCTGAGCCAGGAGTTTTCCTTAGCCTTCCATTTCTCAGAGAAAACCCTTTGCCAAGGATGGCTCTAGCCCATCATATCCCAATCCAGATGTGTTTAGATGGTAAATTCCTCCCACTAGATTGGCTAAAAGGGTCAAAATCAAGTAATAATGATAATTTAAAACTGACCACTGAGTCAGATCTAAATCTGGCCAATAACTCAGTCCATTTATTTTTAATCTCACCAAACACATCCTGAAAGTATGAGAAGGAACTCCAACCTGAATGTGCCATTAGCTCAGGCAGGCTGACCCAGGCAGCTACTAAAGAAGCAACTTTCCACATCTAAATGCAGGTGTCCATAGAAGAAACCAAGAGGCACATATTGTTTTTGGTTTTGTAGATTTGCTTAGCTGTGCGCAAGTGACTTATTAGTGTAGTTAAAGTAACTCTCATTTGTATATGAATAAGTAGGTATTTTCTTTGTCTTTAGTCCTAGGCATTTCCATCCACTGTGTTATTTTTTAAGAAAGCACTTCCCATCGTTTCAGTGGGGGGAACATGCCCATCTTGCATTCTGACTGGTCCTCGGCACAAGACCTGACACAATTATCTCACTGTCTTAATGCCACCTGCAGTGGGGACCTGTCACTAGACTTTCAATCTGGGAATGGATAGGAACCATCTCATCGTCCCAAGGAGTATGGGCCGTCTGTTGCTGAGGTCAATAGGTTCATTTGCTAGGACAAAAGTGTAGTTATAAGAGCGTCTACAAAACTCATTTTAGCTGAATTCCAGCTGAACTAACTATTGGGGGGAGATGGGGAGAAGGAAGATGTGACAATTTCTGCTGACTGCGGAGCGCCCACACATCAGATCCACAAAACTGCGTGCGTGTGTGTGTGTGTGTGTGTGTGTGTGTGTGTGTGTGTTGTGTGGTGCGCTGTGTGCACGGCAATGCTAAAGAAGGATGCACGGGCTAACTGCCAGAGGAGAGCTGTCCCGGCCCTTCCCCGCTGGCCGCTCGGCCTACCTTGACCACATCGTCGTTGAGGTGTTTGGGGTCCCGGTTGACCAGGTCGATCTCCTTGGTGTGCGCGTCGTAAACCTGCTTCTCGCTCAGCTCGTCTGCCATGGCCTTGTTGTTGGGCTTGTAGATGTTGCCCTGTTCCCGGATGGGAACCGTGTAGAGATGTCCCTGGAGAGGGTGGAGGGCGGACGGCCAGGAGCGGGAGGGCGGCAACGGCGGTGGGAGGAAATAAAAAGAAAAGCAAGTGATCAGAAGTCAGCCTGGCGGCGGGGGAAACCTCGGGCTCGAAATCGAACTAACCGCTGCGACAGCGACGGCTCCGCGCACAGAAACCGCCTGCGCGCCGCAGCTTTTTAAGAGGATCTCGCGGAGGACACCACACCCCTCGGTACTCGGCGGGGCGCGCCTGCCTCCCCCGCCCGCCGCCAGGGGTCAGGGCAAGCCCCGCCGCGCGGTCCGCAGGCCCCCGCCCGCGCGCGCCCGGGCTCAGCCCGCACGACCCGCGGGACCCTGGCGGCGAGGGGGCGGCCTCGGGCTTCTCCCGGACCCCTTTGCCGCGCCGCTCTCGTCCCGAGCGCTTCACCTGCTCCGCGTTCCCGTCCCCGGCCCCCATTACCCCTGTCCCCGTAATCCCTTCCAGCTTTATCTAAGACCCAACAGCAGCCTCCCGACCCACGGAACGTTCCCTTCATCGCTGCTTCTTGGCGGGATCCCCCTCGCACCTGCCCGAGCCCCCCACCCTGCCTTGGCCCTCTCTCGTCCCTCCAAGGCACTCTCTCCCCAATCCCCCGCGTTGATCACAATCCCGAAGTCCCTATCTCTGGCAGAGCCGCGCCAGACCCCCTAAGCGTCCTAGAACTCAGTCTCACCTGCGCCGCTCCCCCAACCCACCCTCAGGGCACTCCCAGGCTGCGGGCGGGTGGCTGAAGGGCAGCTGCGTGTGGGAAGACCAGGTCGCCACACCCGGGCAGAGCTCCTGCGCGTGGAGGGGGTTGGAAGAGGTGGCGGCAGTTTGGGGAGGGGAGGTCCACCCCTCTCAGAACACCCCTGACTGAAGCCAAGATGCAGGAGTTCTTGAGACGGTTCAAGAACTTTGGAAAGTGCAAACACACCGCGCGCCGGCTCTGGGACCAGCTGGTCTGGGCGCCGGGCGGGGAGTCCCGGGGACTGTCCCCAGGACTCGGGTAAATGACCTCCCCCCCCATCCTGCACTCCACCTCCCCGAACTCCCAGCAGACAGGGCCGGATCGAGGGGGTCCCGCAACAAGGGAGCATCCTAGACCCATCCAGAAAACGTGTCCTCAGACCAGCAGACCCAGTCTCAGGACCCCAACCCACTTTTCTGTGTCTTCCTAGCTCAGGGGCTCCCTTGGCCCCCTCCTCATTAGGAAAACATAAAACATTCCTGGCTTCTCTTCACCTCCCCGCCCAGGCCCATTCCTCAGCGGTGCCAACCCCAGAGGAGTGCTCCTAAGTGGAGAGAGGGCTGGGGCCAGGGCAGCAGTCGGGTATTTGGAGAGGCAGAGAGCAGAAGCGGGCACTCCCAGCGCGCCCCCACAGAAGCCTACCTCCGAGTCTACGTATTTGCCCCCAGACATGCTGGCCCGTGGCTGGATGAAGGCTCTGAGAAGGTTTCTCTGGGCTGTGATTTAAGGGAACTGAGGAAGGAAGATCTTGTATTGTATGGGGGAAAAAAAAGGCGCTGGCGGGGGGCGGTGGCTGGGAGGGAGCCTCCTGGCCGCCGGCCAAGGGTTTGTTCTGCTCGCGGTTGGCCCGGACGTGCGCTGTGCCGGGTCTAGGCACATCCCCAAGGTTCTGGCAGCAGAGGGCGGGGAGCGCCCGCAGCGAGCAGAGAGCGAGTAAGGTTTCTCCCGCGCTGGGTCGCTTGGGGGAGAGTATTTTTAACCCGAGGCAACATTTTCCCAGCTCTGAACCACCAAGAGGCGTCCCTGGGAGAGCGAATGTTTTCGAAGTGCATCATCTCAGCAGGGGTGGAGGGAGCCGACGCGCCTGCAGAGATGCCCAGTACGGGCATCCAAGGCGGCACAATCCTGCCCCGTCCTAAGCCATCCCCCCCTCCATTCCCCGCCCCGCCCCGCCCATTGCCCACGTTCCATCTCTGCCTTAAGACACATCTGTCTCCCTGTTTCACAGCCGAAGGGACGAAAGATGGCTAGGAACCTTTAGGTATATTTCACATCTAAACTTTGCGGATTCCTTGTGGAAGGAATCTGTGTGGGTGCCAGTGGTGTACTTTTGGTGACACTTGTTTACATCTAGTCTGTGTGGATGGAAACTTAAGCAGGCACGCAGCATCTAAAGTTTCCCGTCCGTTTCTGAAATGTCTCCCAAACGCTTCGAAATAAGAAAGGAAGATGTTTAACATTTCTGTAATTTTATTACCGATATTCCCTGGAACAATGGAAATTTATACCAACAGGTTATACCATATTTGCAAAATACATAAAATATTTACAATTGTAGATTTGATTAAACCTTCAGGTTTATTATTATAGAAGATTTTTTAAATGTGCTTGGCTGTGAGGAAAGATTTGAGCTAATTGATTGACTTAAAAAAATGTGATAGTGATTAAAGTACTTTATCTGTTCCTGAATTTGGGGCTTCTCGCTTGACTTTATTGTAAACAAGCACAAAGTGACTGAATTAAATAGTAATCAGTCATTTTACTTTTGGGCTCTAATTAATCGGAAACTCATTATCCAAAAATGAAAAAGACAAGTTACTTATGATTCCACATGCAGTCAAAAGTCAAAGTATCACTTGAAATTAAAAAAATGAAATAAAATAAGCTGGGAGTACACCTGAAGGGGCACAGGCTAAAATTAAAATAGAGAAGGGAATGTGGAGTGGGAGTAAGAGGGAGGAGAAAGGGAAATGGATGGAATGCTGAAAGAGTCGATTATCTACTTGGAGAGAAGACACAAAGTATAAAAGAACTATAAAAGACAGGCTATG
Source organism: Cheracebus regulus (assembly GCA_963574635.1). Lineage (NCBI taxonomy): Eukaryota > Metazoa > Chordata > Mammalia > Primates > Pitheciidae > Cheracebus > Cheracebus regulus. Next base: position 28,893 of record CAUYQU010043586.1, on the reverse strand, counting down.
GTTAGTAGCAAAAATTTTTGGAACAAAAGATCAGTTTTAACTAAGAATGGCAGGGAAAGAATGGCAGGGAAATGGCAGTTTTAGCTAAAGATGACAGTGTCACAAATGTTGGCATGCCTGTAATTATGTTGGCCATTCATGATTAGCAGACTAAAGATCTTTCCAAAGTTGAATTTTTCCAAATACCACGTTAGTGGGAGCTAAATGATGAAAACTCATGGACACAAAGAGAGAAACAACAGGCACTGGGGCCCACTTGAGGGTGGAGAGTGGGGGAGGGAGAGAAGCAGAAAAAAATCACTACTGGGGAGTAGGCTTAGTACCCGGCCGATGAAATAATCTGTACAATGAATTCCTATGACACAAATTTACCTATATAACAAATCTGCACGTGTACTCCTGAACCTAAAATAAAAGTTAAAAAAATGGAACCTTTTAAAATAAGCTTATTTAAGAATAAATAATTTGTTTTTTTCTTTTTCTTTTTCTCTTTCTCTTTTTTCTCTCCTTCCTTCCTTCCTTCCCTCCTTCCCTCCCTCCCTCCCTCCTTCCCTCCTTCCCTCCTTCCCTCCTTCCCTCCTACCTTCTTTCCTTCCTTCCTTCCTTCCTTCTTTCACAGGGTGTCCTCTGTCACCCAGGCTGGAGTGCAGTGGTGTGTTCATAGCTCACTTCAGCCTGGACCTCCTGGGCCCAAGTGATTCTCCCACATCACTTTCCTGATAGAAAGGTGAAACTATAGATGTGCACCACCACACCCCACTAATATTTTTTTAAAAAGTCTTTGTAGAGATGGGGGTCTCATTCTGTTACCCTGGCTGGTCTCAAACTCCGGCCTCAAGCAATCCCCTTGCCCTAGTCTCCCAATGTGTTGGGATTACAGGCGTGAGCCACCGCAACTGGCCAAAAAGTTGAGTCTTCTTAATTTTATTTCTGCCAGGTTGCATTTGTAAATTCTTTGAACAAATTGTTAACAAGTATTAACAAACACATTGTGCTAGAAAAGGACCGTCAGGTTCAGTATGTTCTATAGTACCTAGTCCACCTCTAATGACTGCCATAAGTTCATTTAAGTCTTCCTTCATACAGGTCATTTAGGGTTATGTTCTATGGAAAAATGTGGAAACCACTTCCCATCTATTGTTATTCAGTCTTCAGCTGTGATGAGTAATGTTAACTGTGAAAAAAATCAACAGGAACACAGGGAGAGCTTGTCCTGCATTCCAGCAAGAAAAGGATTTTCTGGGGAGGCCTTTAAGTGAATGCTTAACTAGTACTCAACCAAGGGAAAGCAACCTTGCTGGGAAAGTCCATGTAGAAAAGCCTAATCAACAGCAACACATGGAATCATAATGATCAGTGAAGCATTGTAAAGGCCAAAATGCATTCCTAATGAGAGGAAAAACCACAACTCTTCACTAACCTGCCTCAACAAGAAGCTGGCACCAAAGAGAAACACGTCTTCATCTGGTTATAATAGCTGACTTAGAGAAACTGCTCCAGATTTATGAGAAATAAAAGGAACAGAACATTGTTAGCATAGGTACAAAAATTGAAATGAATAGATGATATAAACAAAATTGCTTTTCTTTGAGTCCCACACAGATAACTTTAGGTCTGGAGGCAAGTTAATGACTTTCTTCAAATCATTTACTTAAAAAACGAGTAGTTGGCAATTCATTTGCCCTCTATCCTTTTCTGTTTTAGGAGCAGCCTTAAAGGTCATCCCATGGATTAGCGGGCACTAGAAGTATAGATCTAAAAGCCACGCAGATCAAGCAAACCAACCATCTGAGAGATGAGGATGCTAAAGCTTAAATACACTAAAAACACATTTTCCTAGGGAGTTTCGTTGGATAATGAAACATTTTACAATTGATAAATCACTAGAGCACGTGTTAGCAACTTCTGAGATGGGGTTCTTATGTAGGCTAGTCAGGGTCAGCTTATGGGCAAAATTGTGAAATTCATTTCTTTCATCTTCTCTCATCTCCTTCTCTATGTTGCTTCACCATGGCACAACTTCCTCTTCCCATCCCTACCACCACGGGTTCTTTTCATATTCTTGGCTACCTTCTTTTCACGACCACTGTAAGATTTGGAATCTGAAGGTTTAACCACTTTTAATGATATCCATGGTGTTAAGAGCAGGCATCTTGCCAACATTTCCCAACACTCAGCAGCCTGAGACTTTCCAAATATGCCTTTGGCAATGCATTTAGAGAAGGGATTTTGGCTTGGGTTCTAATAGGAGTAATCACCAGGTATGATATTATAAAAATGTAATAATCAGTATGGCAGAACCACCCACCAATCATTTCAAACTTCAGCCATGGCACTGGAGCTGTGCATTAGACGACTGCTGGTTAGTTGCTGAATTATTAGAAGGTTAAGGGTCCTCAGGGGAAAGCAAAGGTACATTTCAGAGCAGTGGCTATTTACATGCAAGTGCGTAAACATGCCAACATTTTAACCATCTGTAAGCACATAAACACATCATCTTTTAATGATCTCTGAGTTCAGCATCACCACCCTGTACACCTTCCCCTGTTCACTACATCTGCTGAATCCCATTGAGGCCTCCTTCCTGTAGCTGCCCATTTCATATGTGGAAAGAAATGGCTTTCTGGATGAAGACTGGCCACATCACCTGACCCCTTCCTTGCCTTGTTCGAACTTGAAGCTTTTGTGGATTGGGCCTTTCCACTTTGAGTATTTTAAATAATTTTTTTCCCACTTATTTTCTTTAAAAAAACAAACAATGATTTTGTGTTCAAAAAATCTTTCTGATCAAGATGGCTTGGCCAGGCATGGTGGCTCATGCCTGTAATCCCAGCACTTTGGGAGGCCAAGGTAGTTGGATCATGAGGTCAGGAGTTCAAGACCAGCCTGGGCAAGATGGCGAAACCCTATCTCTACTAAAAATACAAAAGTTAGCCAGGCATGGTGGCAAGCACCTGTAATCCCAGCTACTCGGAAGGTTGAGGCAAAGAATTGCTTGAACCCAGAAGGTGGAGGTTGCAGTGAGCTGAGATCGTGCCACTGCACTCCAAGCAAGACTCTGTCTCAAAAAGAAAAAAAATAAGATGGCTAAGTGTTTTCTTTTCATACTATTTCTTTAAATTAACTTCACTTTATTTACAAAATGAAAAATATCACTGATATCTACCCAATAGAAATATGTAAACTTCAGTGAGGTGATGTATTTGAAGCTCTGAGGGTACTGCCTCAAGCACAATAGTTGCTAGGGTTGAGGGAACACATTTGAGTCCACAAATTTAAGATTCAAATACACATATTTTACTTCAAAGTATTTTTATTGTAAAATAGTTCAATTATCTGAGATATGGCAAATTATATGATGGACACCTGCCACCTAGCTTGATCAAGTATCATTTTGCCTTATTTACTCCAGAACTTTTAAAACACAAAACATTACAGATATCGTCAAAGTCCCTTGTGAATTGTAACTTTCTCTTTTTCTGTAACTGAACTTAATTTCTTTTACAAAGCCCCATTCCTTCAGGTGGCGGAAACTTAATCTCAGTCAATTTCTAGTTTCTTCCATTTTGTCCTAAATTCCAGGGGCTTATGAGGTGACCAGGAATCTTGGGTGTATCTCTGGAGCAGGGTTTTTTCCTTAGCTGTGCATCTTGGCATCTGCTGATAAGTACGTCACTGTCTGTCCTTGGTCATTGGTCCATTCAGGAGAGTGAGAGCTGGACTGTCCTTCAAGCTCACTGAATGTGACCCTTTGGGCTAGAGACACTTGCTTGCTATTTCTGTTCCTTTATTGGGGGACATAAACATTTATTTATGTTCCTTTCATAGAACAGGGTAAGTCCTATGCTCCACCATGGGGCAGAGAAGCTCTAGGGTGTTGCTGCCTCCATGTGCCCTATCTAGAAACAGAAGGCACAGGTATCTTCACTTTTCAATCCTCTGAATGTATCAGGACCCAAGCTTAGAGACACCCCTGTCAAAAACTACTTTGCTTCTTTTCGCAACTTCTCCCTTGAGCAGGAAGCCTTGCTCTTACATCACCTACCAATATTTTCATGCCATGAATCCTCCAGGACCAGGATTTTGGAATTAAGAAAAGCCTTATCTCTGCTTTTATGCTATACAAATTCTTCCACAAGAATAAATGGGATAGGGGAAAGCTCCAGGGGCAACCAGAAAAGAACACTGATGAAATTTCAAAAGTGTCGTCCTTCCCTAGTTTTGCTTTCTTTCCCTTCAACCAAATCTTGCCAAGATCGTTGCCAGTGCTGTTTCTGAGTTACAACAAACCCTCAAACTCAAATTTCACATATGTAATTTCAGAACTTCTGCCAATATTTACATTTCATTGGTAGCCTTAAGGCTTTTTGACCGAATTAACTCAAAATATTGATAGTGAAAGAATACGTTTAGCCTTTAGCATTTCCTATGTCACTTTACAATTTTATTAATAAAATATTTTGTTATTCAATAAGAAATAAATCTGATGGGTTATTTAATACGATGGAAATAAGATTAATTTTTAGGAGAGCTTTTGAGTAGCAAATCCTATGTGGCAAGTGCAATTCTTTTTTTGTGTCCTAGCTAAAATTGGTAGAGGAATAGCCATATTGTGAGTGGTAGGCAAGTGCAGATGTGGCTGTATGGCCTTGTCTAAAGGATATCGTAACAGCTAACTGAAAGTGAAAGATGAAGTGACCTGACATGTTTTTGTCATCGTATATCTAACACATTTATTTTAAGACTACATTTTAGGGTGTATCAATCAATTATTGCTGCAGTAATACTGCATAAGTAAACTATGACAAAATTCAGTGCTCTAAACAACCACCATTTTCATCATAGAATTATGGGTTGGGTTGGCTGGGGCCTGGCCGATCTAGGTGAGGTGTTTGGGGCAGATTCACCTCTCACTGCTTGGTACGTCTCCTCCTTGGACCAACAAGATGGTTGGGGCACATTCTTCTCCTGCTCCATGAAGCAGCAGTGGCATAAGAGGGGCTTCTAAAACGCCAGACTTGGAGAAGCACGCTGTCACTTCTGCCTTGTTCCCTTGGCCAAGGCAAGTCAGGTGACTTAGCCCAACCTCAAGGGATGGGGATGGAAATGCCACCAAGGATGAGGCCAAGGCAAGGACATATGAAGAACTCATATCTATATCGCATATGTGTGATCATTGGAGGTTGTTTCTTTTTTTGGCTTTCAATTTTTTAAGTTTTCATCTAATTTTTTGATACTTACTATTTTTGCTATTTATTACTTCTTTCTCAGAAAGCTTTATACAGTATATTAAAATTTTTGTCCCTTAGACGGTTGGTAACAAAAACAAAATTCCCTTAATCACAAATGAAATGCAAACTTCTAGATGAAGATTTTCAGATATGATGCGTGACAGAAGGCCTGAGAGAGAGGGGCTCAGGAAGGTCACAGATACATTCTCTTGCCTTAAAAAAGAATGTGATGTTTCAAGACAGTTGATAATTAATCTTACTGAAGTAATAATTGGGCCATCACCTTTCCTCAAAATTCTTGGCTGGTGAAATCTAAAAGAATGATTGGTTTTAGATAGCTGAAACTAGCCTTTAGAGTTCCAGCTTTTATATTTTGGTAATTTCTGACAAAAATCACTCTTTAAAACATTAATTTTTAGCTGGGCACGGTGGCTCATGCCTGTAATCCCAGCACTTTGGGAGGCTCAGGTGAGCAGATCACTTGAGGTCAGGAGTTAGAGGCCAGCCAGGCCAACATGGTGAAACCCGTCTCTACTAAAAATACAAAAATTAGCCAGGTGTGGTGGTGGGTGCTTGTAATCCCAGCTACTTGGGAGGCTGAGGCAGGAGAATCGCTTGAACCTGGGAGATGGAGGTTGCAGTGAGCTAAGACCATGTCATTGCACACCAGCCTGGGAAACAAGAGCAAAACTCTGTCTCAAAAACAAAAACAGAAACATTTATTTTTCTCCTCCCTGCCTTTTAAAGCAGAGTTGGCAGAGCATCAGTGCTTGCCCCAGGCCAAAATTCAGTAGGGCTGCTGAAAGTGCTGGCATCTTACTCCTACTTCTTCACGGTTTTAATGAAGATCTGGAGAGATGCTGCCTGAAACGAGATTTCAGAAACAAACTTCCAGTTGCAGAGACTTCCTGAAGTAGTCTCATTGGTATTTGTGCTACAGAGGGCAAAGTGTCATCATTATTTTTCTGGATTTAGAACTAAATCTGGTGGAATTGGTGCTCGTCTTTGAAAATGTAGCAAAATTTTGCCTTTAAAGATAGGTTATCTCAAAATTTACAGACTTTATCTTACTTTATCTGATTGCAAAATTTGGTTCTTTGAGATATTTTCTAATTCCATTAAAAACAAACTCATAAAGGCAATATGATTCATCAGTATAAAAGTATATTCAAATGTTAAGAAAATGCTAAATGATAAGCAAACCAAATTTCATTGAGTTATTTTCATTTATGCTTGAAGTCCATAAAAATTTCAGATTTCAATTCATCATCTCATCATGATGACATATAAGAAATCAGGCTGGGCGTGGTGGCTCACGCCTGCAATCCCAGCACTTTGGGAGGCTAAGGTGGACAGATCACAAGGTCAGGAGTTTGAGACCAGCCCGACCAATATTGTGAAACCCCATCTCTACTAAAAATACAAAAATTAGCTGGGCATGGTAAAGGGTGCCTGTAGTGCCAGCTACTCAGTAGGCGGAGGCAGGAGAATCACTTGAACCCAGGAGGTTACAGTGAGCCAAGATTGCACCACTGCACTCCAGCCTCAGTGACAGAGTGAGACTCCATCTCAAAAAAAAAAAAAAAAAAAGGAATCAAACTAGCTACCATGAAATTGAGTGATTTATTTACCTGACTATTTTAATCACTAGATTATACTAACCCTGCCAAAATAATGGCTACCATTTTCTAAAGATAGGAAGTCTTAGTCTAAATGGGAGCCAAATACTAATATAATCAATGAATAATGTATCAATAAGCAAAAAATGAGAGGTAAATAAATATTTTGCTCATTTTTCATCTGGATAGATTTATATCAACAATAAAAGTAAAAATTACAGCTCTACCTAACTAAAGACTGAAAATATTCACTATAAGGCTTGAGGTTAGCGATTTTCAGAAAAATTGTGGTCAAGTGGTAAAACAAATTATTACTTTTCATCTAGTTGAGAAATGTAGAATATTTAGGTATACAATGATTACATTTTCTCCTATTCAAGCAAAACAAAATTATGACCATCTTTTAGAAATATGGAAATGCCATAAATATTATCCAATGTATGAATAACTCTCAAACATAGTATGACAACAAAATAATGTAATATGATATAACTAGTACCTATATTTAATATATATTTAACATGATATAGCTTACATCTGGGAAATGTACCATTTTCTAGCATACTAGTAGAGCTTTTAAATAGCATATTCGGAAAACATATTTTATTAATAAATAATTTAAAATCCATTTTGATTATAATGAAATGATAAAGAATAAAAATGACTTTAGCCCCTTAATACTACCCCCAAATTATAATGAGATATTAAACTTTCACATTTTTCTTAAGTTAATGTAAATATTTGGGAATAGTTCTCTACAAAAGCTCTTTGTTTTGTAACCCATCCGGCTTTAAGTCAGGGCTCCATTATTTAACAAAGGAAACTCTCTTTCCTTTTGGCCCTTTCCCTAGTAAATAAACTGTTTACCAAGATTTGCTTTTACCTGGGGAAATTTATCTCTAAACCACTCCTTTTGGGCAATGATGCTTTAAAAGAGTAAAATATACTCTTTTAAAAGTATACACACACACACACACACACGCCTTCTTATATATATATGTGCTTATATATACACGCACATTATATATGTGTATACAAGTTGATTTTTCATATTTTTAATTTTGTTTTGAGACAGAGTCTCACTCTCTTGCGCAGGCTGGAATACAGTGGCATGCTTTATGGCTCACTGCAGCCTCCCAGGCTCAGGTGATCCTCAGCCTCCTTAGTAGCTGGGCTACAGGTGTGTGCCACCACACCCAGCTAATTTTTATATTTTTGGTAGAGACAGGGTTTTTGCTAGGTTGGTCTCAAACTCCTGGACTCAAGCAATCCATCTACTTTGGCCTCCCAAAATGCTAGGATTACAGTATAAAATAAATTCAGTCTTTAAAGACTCTCTGTGTGTGTGCATGTGTGTGTGTGTGTGTATATATATATATATATATATATATATATATATATGTTCATATTGACTAAGTGGTCTGGTCTTCATACAGAACTTCACTTTCTTATAATCATATGATGAGTTTGTTTTTTCACTAATTCCAAAGAAAATCTGTGATTGCAACATCAGCTTTTGTGCATACTGGAAAATGGGGTTTAATTCTGCAGTGCTGGCTTCGCCTTCAAGCAACTCAGCTAACTTCAGAGGGAATGTGAATGTGTTTTATAGCAGGTGTGGGGGATTTAGTTTTTGGCTAGCCAACAGAATCTTTTCATAGAACCAAACAAATGAACTTTCTGTTAGTTTCTCCTCTTGTCTGTCTGTGGCTACTTTGTCTTTATCTCTCTCCATGTCTCAATCAAGCTACTCACTAAATAGATCATTGCTACTCAAAGTATGATCTAGGGACTTGCAGCCTCAGCATCCTGGGAGCTTGGTAGAAATGCAGAATCCTAGGACCAATCCCAGATTTACTGAATCTGAATTGGCATTTTAACAAGATCCCCTGGTGATTCCTGTGCTCATTTTACTTTGAGAAGCAGTAATGTAGGGGAAACAAAAATCTTAAACCTGAAGATGCTTAAAAAGGCAGAAGTTATGCCAGCAAATATCACTCTCCCATGTAAGAAGCCTGAAGGAAGAAAGAAATTCCGCAAATATGCATAAAAGGAGCATTTACATCATAGGAAGAGCAGTAGCACTGCAGGCTGGATGACTTACAGGGAATCCCAATTCAATAAAAGGAAGTAACATACTATTAAAGAAATATTTGTAAGCAAATTGAAGGAAGCATCATTTAAGGGAGAACCCTACAGGCTAAGTTGGCCAAGCTGCTTGCAGGGAACTGGCAGTTCTTTCTGTTTCTATAAACTGAAGTCTTCTTGGAATGTGAAATCAAGAATTACAAACTGGGCATTAGCCAAGATTATTATTTTTTAATTTAGTTTTGCTATTTAAGGGCTTGAGCTATATTAAATTGTCTCATTGGCCACACTCAAAACGTATTGGTGAACAGCAAGAGTTAAGGCAGCACCAATGTATTAACGTCATAAAAAAAGCAATTTCTTAGGGGCTGCTTCAAAGTAGCCCAAACCTATCCTGCATTTTGGAGTGTCTCATGCCCTGCAGACTTCATTGCAGACTTGAGGGATTTTCCTTTCCAATTCTGAATATTTCCTCAACTTTAAGAACTGTAAAATCATGGAAATCTTTAAATAGATTCCCTAGCTCATCGCACAGCATAGAGCCTGGCCTGCATCTGATCTGCCCCAGATTAATGCTTATTATTGCCAATGTTCTTCCAGGAAAAAATATTTTACAATCTTCTTTTTGCCATTTTTCCTTGTTTGAATATATTTATGGGCATAGTTTTGTGTGTGTGTGTGTGTGTGTGTGTGTGTGTGTGTGTATGTGTGTGTGTGTGTGCCTAGTCGAATACAATTATTCCTTAAGATAACCCCACATAGGATTTTTCTTCCTCAGAAAAAAGAATAATTTTAATAAAAGTCACTTCACACAATATTTTGTTTTCTAGGATGCTTCAGTCACTTCCAGAACAAAGCATACCAACAATGCTGGTACTTTTTTTTTTTTTTTTTTTTGTGATGGAGTCTCTCACTGTCACCCAGGCTGGAGTGCAGTGGTGCAATCTCGGCTCACTGCAATCTCTGCTTTCCGGGTCAAGTGATTCTCCTGCCTCAGCCTCCTGAGTAACTGAGATTACAGGTGTCCATCACCATGCCTGGCTAATTTTTTTTTTTTTTTTTTTTTTTTTTTGTATTTTTATTAGAGACGGGGTTTCACCGTGTTGGTCAGGCTGGTCTCAAACTCCTGACCTCGTGATCCACCCACCTTGGCCTCCCAAAGTGCTGGGATTACAGGCATCAGCCACTGAGCCCAGCTAATGCTGTTGCTTTTTTAGGAATCTAATTTTAAAAATTGTAATCATCATAGGATTTGCCCCTTGTCTAAATAAAATGTATATGAATGATTCAGTTGATTATTCACTTGTTTCTTCTATAGGATAACAATGACTTTTTGGTGTTTTATTTCCAGTGCTTTCATCATGCTCCTCGCTCCACCCCATTCCATCCCCTGCAAGGCCCCTGTACATACAACATGTGAAAGTGATTGAATATGCTAGAAATTCTGTTGGGATCTTTTCCTCTCATTTATATTACCTAATCCTAAATAATGTGTGCTATTCCTATGTCTGCCCCCAAAAAGCTGTCGCTAAACTGGAGAGAAAGGGTTGGTTGCATCTTATGGTTCTTTTTGTATATTCTAGTGTCTTGATTTCCCATTTTGAATATAATTCCTGACTTTGATACTGATTGGTTTACCACTGTCACTTTGTGAGAAAATATGTAGAAACTGGGTGCGGTGGCATGCACTGAAGTCCCAGCTACTTGCAAGGCTGAAGGGGGAAGATCATTGGAGCCTAGGAGATTGAGGCAGCACTGAGCTATGATTGCACCACTGCTGTCCAGCCTAGGTGCTGGAACAAGACCCTGTCTCTAAAAAATAAGAAAGAAAATAAAATTTATCATGAGTAGATTATTCAATAGGAGAAAATAAATTCATATATGGTTTACCCTGGGATCTTCAAGATAAAGTAACTGATAATAAAATTGGATAACTTATTAAAGGATGTACAAACTGTCAAAAATTTCCAACAAAATGAAGAAAAATACAAAATATAGGTTCTGTCTAGAAAACAATATGCTTAGTCCAAACTGAAAATATTGCTGTAATTATTAATATTTTGTAGGTCAAGATGTTTAACATTTAGAAGAAAAATAATCATTGGGCTTTTGGTGAAGGAATAAAATTGTATAAAATTTTCAAAAAATGGGAATACTGGCATTTGAGAAATATTTTTCCAGCTTTAGCTGGAGTGTAAGGTCTAGAATTTGTATCCTAAAGAGAAAGAAAGGGTGTGCCCTTAAAAGAAGAGTGTAGGGCTGGGAAAGGGGCTCAGGGATTAGACAGAGGCAGAGTGAGGAGGGTACATGAAGCCCAGGTGCTGGCTTGGGGGAGCTCTTACAGCTGAGGACATGAAACTGTCTCCATTGATGGGAGAATGAAAAAAAGGTGCTTCTCAGAGCAGGAAAGGTGACATGATTGAATGATGAGTGAAAAGAAGATTTTGGCTGGAAGTCGTAAGAACAGCCATGGACACATTCTTTGTGGAAGCAGAAAATAGTCTTTACAGTGATGAAGAGGGTGTACTCTGAGGTCAGGTTCTCTTGGCATAGATCCTGACTATGATCTTGGGCAAATTCCTGAACTTCATGGCATCAGTGTCATTATCTGAAAAATGAGAATGACAGTCAAATTCCCATCATAGGGATATTGTACTGATTAAGTAAATGCCCAGAAGATAGTAAGTGCTCAACAAACGTAAATATTCCTATTATTGTTTGTAATGAGATCAGAGGTCTCCCAGCCATGTAGTGCATGAAGAATTTCAACCAGTCTCCTCCTTAGTAAAATAAGCATGCTGTTCTCACCACTTGCCTCCCTAGGATATGGTGTGTGCATCCCTGCAACTTTCCAAAGGCCTCCTTGTTTCACTGCCCTAGTTAGCTGAGACAGCAGTTGGCTGGAACCGAGGTGCCAGTCAGTTAAAGAAACAGGGCCTGCATACTGCTCTTCTCTCCCCTTTTGTTACTGGCTGGTGCTCAGTGACAAGTGACCGGGAGGCAGGAAAGAAAAGAATGCTCCAAAGATGACCCACTGCTCTCACCTCTTCCTGATCCATTTATGTCTGAGAGAAATATTTGCCCTTGGGTACGTGCTGTTTCCCACTCTGAGTCATGTCTCTTCCTTTCTCTCATTATCCTACACTCCTACCTTTTCCTATAATGGCAAAATGATTTCTCCAGCCATGCAGCTGAGCTGAGTGACCTAATACGTCCACGCGCAGGCAGATAGGTGTCCCTGTCCTATTTTTGGATAATTGTTGAAGTGGTGTCCTCTGATTTCTCTGACTGCAGCATGGTTTTTCTTTGCCACCGACACACCGCAACAGTCAACAGCACAGAGAGGCAAGGCGAAAGAAGACACAGATGGTCACAAGTTACAGTTTAATTTTAATTTTCATTTTCACTCTTCCACATTGTCTGCAGGGCACATGGTTCCAGCAGAGCCCTCTTGCCTGCTCCTAGGGTCCTATTCATTCAGTAGTAGAGATGGAGTTTCACCATGTTGGCCAGGATAGTCTCAATATCTTGACTTCGTGATCTGCCCACCTCGACTTCCCAAAGTGCTGGGATTACTGGCGTGAGCCACCACACCCGGCCAACATCTCTTTTAATCAATGTGTGGTGCTCTCATATTGTGCTCAGAGCTCACATGTAGTTTTCAACACTCCTTTCTCAGACCATTTGTTCACCTAAGGTAAACAGATGACTACTAATAGATTGAAATGTTACCCCACTCAAGTGTATGTTTCACTTAAAGAATTATCAAGATGTCAAGTTCCAATGGCAGCATTTCAGATACAATCCAAAGTAAGAAACTGGAGAGTGGACAACAAAATGTCTTTTAAAATGTAGCAAAGAGTGCTTTATTTTGCTATTTTGGGATGAATAGGGAGGAATTGGGATGGTTAAATTATAGTGGCTAAACTTCTTTTTATTCCTAAAAAATATAAACTGAATATCTAGTACACCTGTATCATTTACTCCTCTTCTGTCAACTTCCTCCCCTGGCCTCCCTGCACACATGTACACCTTGAAGGGAAGAAGTGTACCAAATCCTGATTTGTGATAAATTACATTCGTTGTAATTTTTCTTTGCAGCTTTACTATTTTTTTTTAAGTTTCTTAAAGTAATGTGTAACCCTGTGAAAATTCTGTAAGCACTTATCTTAAACAAATATTCTAAAATGATAAAGTTGCAAGCTAGAAAAACTGAGCTATTATTGTTTTATTTCTCCATTATGTTATTTAATTTGTCCTGGGATTCAAATGAGACAATGTATGGGATTGTGTTTTCTAAAATGTAAAACCCAAAGAAACAATATTTCAGTGTTATACATCTCAAAGGGAGGAATAGAATAGTAAAAGAAATAGCAACATTCTAGAAAGCATGAAAGTATGTCCAAACAAATTTCTAAATGCTGGAATTTTCTACCCCTGAAGAATTAAAAGTAAATTTCAGTTAAGAGAATGGAGACTGAAGATAGTCATTACTGCAATCAATAAAATATACTTGATATGGTTTATATAAGTCTTAGTTTTCCCAACTTAATGATTCATGAATGAGAAAATGGTGAGAAGGAAATTTTTATTAGAATCAGTACATTTCAAATCCCTTTTGTAAATGACGAAAGTTATAAAGTTGTAGTGCAATTCCCATTCCCAGTTCTGCAATTTCTTCAGTTATTTATTTACATAATCATTCATTCAGAAAATATTGATGGAACTCATTAAGTACTGGGCACCATTTCAGAATCCCAGCAAAGGTGAAGTCATGTTTTTGGTTTTCAGAAACATAACTAGCAGTCTAATGGTGTTAGTACAGGGTTACTTTTATGATGTAATAGGTGATCATAGGAATTTGTACCAGATTTGAGATGCAGACACAGAAGAGGCACTTAATGTGGAAGCATTTTGGAAACAGATAAGAGTTAGGCAGGCATGAGGAGAAAAGTAATGCTGGCATAGGGCAGGAGAGAGTGAGTGCACGGGAGTAGCATGGGTTGTTCAGTAAAGCTACAGAAGAGCTGCTAACGATGACAGTGGGTTGATAGTGAAGACCTCGCATGTGTTGCTCAAGAACTTGGAATATTATTCTCAGGGCAATCACATACAATCGATAGTTTTAAGCAGGGAAATGACAGGGTAGTCTTGGTATAATCACGTTTTTTTAAAAGAGAAAGATGGATTGGTCATCATATTGAAGGCAGGGAGTGAGGCCAGTTAGGAGGCTTTGGCAAATAGCCAGGCAAAAGATGAAGATGGCAGTGATTATGGTGGCATAGCAGTGATTTTGATAGAAATTCTTCAAATAAGATATAGTCATTCCTTGGTATCCTCGGGGGACTGGTTCCAGAACTCCCCTGCAGATATAAAAATCCTTGCATGCTTGAGTCCCGTCATCCCTGTGGAACTCAAGCAGGTGAAAAGTCAGTCTTCCTTGTCTGAGGGTTTTGCATCTTGCAGTACTCTATTTTGGATCCAGTTTGGTGGATACAGAAGGCTAACTGTATTTATTGAAAAAACATCTGAGTATAAGTGGACTGTGCAGTTCAACCTCATGTTGTTCAAGGTTCAACCATAAATTCTAATTAAGATATAAAGTAACATTTTTTTGAGAAAATTATAATAATAAGGCGTAGAATTGATAAAAAAAATCTTAGAATCCCTGTTTTAAAGAATTGAGGCCAAATACAGTCTTACAATCAATGAAAGGGTGAAAAGTACATGCATTATTTATTGTATTTATAGCACACATCCTGTAATTGATAGAAAATTCACTGTTTTAAAAAAAAGTTTTTGGACTGGACAACTTGGTTGGTTTTCATATACATAGCCAAGTCTTCTTCCTACTGAAGTCACAGAAAACAATGAGATGGGAAGCTCCTGAGAGACCATTTAGTTCAACTCTTTCATTAGAAAGGAAACTGAGAACACAAGATTAAACCCCTTGCATGAGGGGATACACCTCAATAATGGCAATGCTGAGACTGGAATCCAGTTGCTTGGCTTCTAGGGCAGGGATTTTTTCACTACACTCCAACAATTTCCCAAGAAAGGCATCAAAATAAATTAATGGGATGTGGATGATTATCAAAAAGATGAATTTTTAAAAGTTCCTCAAAACTATAAAGAACACTTTAAAAAGCCAAGCACCTGTTTTATTATTGGAGGTTGATCATCTTTCCAGATGAACTGAAAAGAAAATGTGTGCCAACATCAGCAACTACTCTTTACATACTCACTTTCCAAAAATAATTTTGGACTCTAGTCTAGCTTCATGGCACAGGTATCCAAGTACATGTGATTTATATTGTTACTTTCTTATTTAAAAAAAATTTGGAAACAGAAATTACAGTTTATTTAGGATTAGCAAGAAAAGGCTTTATAAAAAAGAGGAAATATAGTGGGTTTATGAATAGGCTATTTTATACTATTCATCAAATGATAGAAAATTTATCTGGAACCTCTTTTAGTGCTAGGAAAACAAGGAATTCAACTACTGTATTTATTATCTATTTAAAGTTTTTAATGAGGTAAAAGTGAAAAGGTTCTTATAGACCAGTTCCATATTTACTGTAATAAAAGCAATATACACATTTGTAGGTTTTTAGAAAATTTATTATGAATTCTGAGGAAGTCTGCTCATCATATACCTCACCCAACCCCAAATAAAATAACAACATATTTGTCCATAAAGCCTGGATTTACGTGGCACAAAATTTGAGTCTTTGAAAAAAATAGTTAATGGAAAATCTCAATAAAAATTCATTTTGAAAGTAACCAATACTGTTCAGAAATAGTAAAGTCACATGTTACTTGTTAGAAGTCACACAGTTTTATTACAGAACTAGGTATATATCTTTTGGGTTTAAAACTTGCTATTTGAAAAGATAGAAGCCCATAATTTATTAAAATAGATATTTTACTAATAAAATATTTTTGGTTTATCAACATATCCAAATGTTTAAAAAATGTTTTAAAATACAAGACATAACTATAAAGTCATGAGACTGACCTTTTAAACAAACATAATAAAATCTATATGGTCAAAATGAGTGGTGATGCTTTAAGGTAATGATTACGTGTTCCACCTAAGGATGCTACAAGGGCTTAGGGCAGTTTTGAAATGTCTCTTTTACAACTATCTTCAAAAGAATATGAGCTTCATAATTGAATCATTCATTTGACTTGGTCCCCAATAGTATTCCAGTTTAATCGTCATTTATATTCACCAGTCCTAGCAATTCTGAAAGATCTTATTAATCTTATTTGTCACTTATAAGGGTATTAAAAGGAAAGTCAATTCAAATTCTGAATTCTGAAATTTAAGCACATGTGCACTTTTAAGATGTGTAAAATTTAGTAACTACTCACATTATAGACTCTTTTTTTGGTATACATCTATCATTTTGAAATAATGAGATTTTTCAAAGCAACAGTGATTCATCACATTGAAATAGGACTCTACATTTCAAAATGCCAAGAACAACTTTATCCTGTGTTACATACCCATATTAGAGAACATCTTAAAAGTTTGTAGCTATTAGTTTTTAGTTTATGCATGCAGCTCAGTAGCCTAACAAGTTGACAACTTTCCTGTCTCTCTACGTGAAACACTGTAGTTGAAATTGTATTAAAGTATCAGAAGTAGCCTTTACTGTAAAATGTTAAATAGCACCAATATTACTTGAAAGTAAAGTGAAACATTAATAGGAATTCAGACACAGGTTTAATTTCTAACTACTAGAAAGAAAGCATCTCCTAGACAAAATAATATTTAGATATGAATTATTTTAAAAGCACAACCAGATAATTGTCAGTCATAAAACATTTCAGATTTTTCTCAGAAAATTTAGAAAAGAAAGCTTTGTGTATTGCTTTTATATTTTATTTTCAAAGAAGATATACAAATGCTTACATAATCAAAACAGTACAATCTTACCAATGAAGTTTACCTTGTGGGAACTAAATTTACTTATTTCATATATTAGTTCAACAACATAAATATAATAAAAATGCTTTTAAGCAATCTGATTAGAGCAACATTTATATTAAGTACAAAATATACAGTAAAATGAAACATCTTGTTAAATAGGCCTGTAGGAAAACAATAAAGGAATACATTTTCGTGAATCTATTTTCACATTTATTTGTTTTATTGCATCTGATAGTTATTACAATCACTGTGTGCTTTTATTACTGCAATTTCCAGGATCATTGTATATTCTAAGTATATTAGTGACTATATCTGTAAAGGTAATTTAAAAATGTTTACTCCTGAAGTAAAAACAAACACAAATAAGAAATCTCATTTTTTATGGGAAGTTGTGCACAAAACTATTGTAGTGTTTTGATAGCAATGCCCCTTGATTATTATAAATTCATCATTATAAAATGTATACTATTGTACTAAAGCAAAACTGTCTGCTTTTAAATCTAAGTGTTGTCAACTTATGGTATAATTCTGGTTACAAAGTTAGGTATGAAATCTTCGGCTATTAATTAGAAAAGCATTATTTGAAAAGATCTGCCAATAAACGTTTCTAAATGTGGTTGCTCATCTTAACAGTTTTCTTAATTAGAACAGCTAGGAAATGAACAGAACAGTGGTGCTTTTATGTTATAACAACAAAGAAGTATTACAGTATCCAAATTTCCAGACCTGGGGTCCAAGTATTCAGTCCTGGCTCAGTTGCAGGCTGACAGAAGAGAAGCTTCGTCCTATGCTCGTACACAATGGAGCAATGATAGCATCTGTCACACTCTTCCATATTGTCTGCACCGAAGGCAGAACCATTAGGCAGGTCTTTACAAAAGGCATTATAATCCTGGAATGAAGGAAGTGAGATGTGTGAGGATTGTTGCTGTTACCAATTAAGGTTTCTGACTCTTTAAAATGTATGAAAAGATACAATAATGACCCAATTCACTTAAATATAGTTGAGTGTTTAAAACAAATAAATGAACAGTGATCACTGATAATGATTTGGAATTTTTGTCTCCGCTGACTCTCATGTTGAAATGTAGTCCCCAGTGTTGGAGATGCTGCCGAGTGGGAATAATTGGATCATGGGGGTAGATCCCTTATGAATGGCTTAGTGCCACCCCCTTGGGAATGTGAGATCTGGTTATTTAAAAGGGTCTGGGACCTCCCCCCTTCTCTCTCTTGCTCCCTCTCTTGCCATGTGACATGGTTGCTCTTTCACCTGCCACCATGAGTGGAAGTTTCCTGAGGTCCTTGCCTAAAGTAGACGCTGGCACTGTGCTTCCTACACAGCCTGCAGAACTGTGAGCAAAAATAAAGCCCTTTTCTTTATAAATTACCCAGTCTCGGGTATTCCTTCATAGTAATGCAAATAGACGAACACAACCACTTTAGTGATAAGATGCACAAAAGATATGTTGCTTTAAAAATATAATCATGTAGATAATAAATACTAATATTCTTTCTATTGGTGGCATGCTATCTGAAACAGTAAAACAAAAAGAAATAAAAGCATACCTTTATCCACCTGTTCTCTGCCAGTTAACATTAACCTGCTTAAGTCTTCACATTTCCCTGAGGTTTTACTTCTTGATTGCCCTTCCTGTTGCCTCTTTCTACTTCCCTTTTCCTGGACCAGGCTGGATCGGATACTCCCTCATTGTATTTCTAAAGTACTGAAACAAACTTCTTAATCTTCACATGTATCAAAAGGTATCATAAATAGATACTATATTTCTGTCTTTCTTACTAGAGTTTAAGTTTTTTTAAACAATGAGGACATCCTTAACCCTTAGTAAATGTTTGAGCTAACATAAATTTATCATCCTTTTATGCCTTATGTTATTAACTATGCTTTATATTTTTAATTTTTCACAGTAATCACATGCACTGAAAAGGGCTGTATGATATAGTTGAAAGAGTCCTGCAATTGATGTTTGAAGTTTTACACAAGGAAACTAGTCTATCCTGAAATTGTCATTTTTTGTATGCTGGTTCCTAACATAGCTATATATTCTTTTAGTCCCCAGGACGGTTAATTTTAATGTAATTCTCTAAATAATGTTCTCTATTGTAGTAATGTCCTCTGAGCACAGTAGCTGTGAGATTTTCAGGCACCGCTGCTGGCCTCAATGAAAGTTTTATTATTTTCTAGGGTGGCATAAGGGAGCAGGTTGATTTTGTTGGTTTGCTATTGAAATATGAATTAAGTTAAAGTCTGCTGCACTTAGCCCAAAGTAAAGGAAATATTAGGTAGCTTTCTGATTGATTGATATATTCATAGAATATAGCATTATTCATATTGACTGTCTCTACAAATATTTGTGTTATGTTTCAAGTGCTAAATACATGAAGCACTTTTATATTAGAAAGTTAATTACTGCATGTTTCAGAGATAAATAGCTGATAGAAACATTAATCATGGCAACTTTTGACTTATTCCATTATATTTCTCACTTGATGTGTGGCCTTGGGCATGTTTTTACAAATTAAAGTGACAGCAGGACATCTCACAGAACCAGCTATGAGGATTGACATTTATTATGCACCTCTGAAATGCCTATATGATGCTGTCATTATAATGTATAATAAATAGACCTATTTTGAAGTCAGAATATATAATGAAAATAACTCTAACAAAATAAACTCAAATTGGCCTACTAAAAGGCTAAGTTTAGATCAGAAAGTTTCCTAACCAAATAAATCCATTTCACTTAGAATACAATGCTTTCTTTTCTTTTCTTTTCTTTTCTTTTCTTTTTTTTTTTGAGACAGGGTCTCACTCTGTTGCCCAGGCTAGTGTGCAGTGATGTGATCTTGGCTCACTGCAACCTCTGCCTCCCAGGTTCAAGTGATTCTCCTGCCTCAGCTTCCCTGAGTGGTTGGGATTACAGGCATTTGCCACTATGCTATGCCTGGCTAATTTTTGTATTTTTAGTAGAGATGGAGTTTCACCATGTTGGCCAAGCTGGTCTCAAACTCTGACCTCAAGTGATCTGCTCACCTTGGCCTCCCAAAGTGCTGGGATTACAGGGGAAAGCCACTGCTCCCGGCCTGAATACAATGTACTTTCTATTCTTCCTTAGACCAGTAAACTTTCTATCTCTATGACTCCTTAGATCTCTGCATTCTAAGGGAGTTAGGCACATGTCAAAAGCAAATCTTGCTCAGCAAAGCAGTTACCCTCATTCGAGGAGTTCAGTTTATAGGATATGGTGAACTCACTTGGATTTTATTTTCATTAACTTGTGTTCCCTCATTTGATCCTCTGATAAGTTTGATTAAGTTTGATCCTCTGATCATTCTTAAGTTGGGTTCTCAACATCACAGTTTAACTTCTGAAACTAGTTTAACTTCTGACACTCCAGGCAGTTCTCATTGACCCAAAATTTGGTTGAGGCTCAATGTGGCCAAACACTTCTTAGGTAAATTTTATAATCTATAAGAATATATATTCCTCCATTGTATAAAAGGCCATAGGACAGAGACTTTTAGTGTTTTATTAATTGTAGTGTCATGTAGATTGCAATCATAGCAATTTGCTGTATGAAAAATGTCTTCTAGAAATGAGATTGCTACTCTTGCATTTCCATTAGTTGGGCATTTGTTTGGTTTGCATCCCAGCAAAAATAAGGGATATGGGTGCTTCAGTCACATTTCTTTGGTTTATGATCCACTTATGACCAATAACCGGTGTTTAACAAATAGCAGCTATCTCTGTCTGACTGTGGTATGGAATCAAACTAATTCACTGATTCCTAATGGATGGCACTTCTGGTCTAGGATTCGACACCGTCAGACTTCTGTGTTTTATTGTTGTTCTTTGTTTAAAGAATCTAAAGTCAGACCTGTTTTAATATTGTGACTTGGTTCAAAGTTCCCTTTCTGTATATTTTCATAGCTTTGGTTACCACAAACTTTTTGGTAAAACAATACACAAGCCCCTGCTTTAAAAAGTATATATAAATACTAATAAAAAAAAGCTTGCCCAAATATGTTTGCAATTCTGTAAGGCCTGTCCTTGATCTGATCTTATCATGTCATAGGAATGCAATCTATTGATAATAAACCTATTTTATCAAGGCATAAGTTAACTTTTAAGCATTCTTGTTTAAGATTACTCCTCTACTAGCAATCACAGCTGCCTGGTGACAAACGTCTGACAGTTAAATATTAATGCCCCACATAAATATAACTAAAAAAAAAAACAAGCTGAAGTTAAATAATACATTTTATGTGGCTAAAAAATGTGTATTGATGATTCACCAATTCAAGCACTATACAAAAACACCTCCCATTTTCAGAAGAGCCAGTGAGTGGGAGAGAGGCATTGCTTGGTTAATTGTAGTTTTACTTATATCTTTCCACCATTTAGTAATTGAGCAACTTAAAAAAAAATTGTTTCACAAAAGCTTTGGGAAGCCTAGCTTTATTGACTATAAATATAGTACTTTACATTTCCTAATAGCTTTGTAGCCAGTATTTCACAATATGCTATGCGGTCATTCAGTTTTTCACATTTTTGAAAGTGAGAAAACTGACATAGAGGTTAGATGACTACTTTTAGTTAATTGAGAATCCCTAATCTTATGTGGCAACTTACGCATCTTAAAAAAATTTCATGTGCAAATGTCAGAATGTAACTAGCCATTTGACCTTCATGAAGCTGATCACATACAAAGGCAAATGTTTTCATTTCTCTGGCAATCTTGGCATCTTTAACATAGCTTAATTGTTTACAGCCTTTAGTGATCAAATTAAATTGATGTTCTTTGTATATCCTTTACTTATGTGGTGAATTTTCATTTATCCTTTAAAAGTCTTTTTTGACTTCCTTCCCTCTTCAAAGCTTTGTCTATTCCCTCTTTGTCAGTTGACTGTTTTCTCAGTGTCCATCTCTGTACCTAGTCAGCTGCCCTGATAGGCTGTAAGCTGAAGGCAGACCCTATCTCTCATTCATCCTGGCCCAGTGCCCAGCACAAACTAAGCACTCAATAAATTTAGTTTGTTGAACTAACTAGCTAGCTACCTGACTAAAGAAATTAAGATTCAGATGGTGTAGAGGAATAAAGGATAATTTGGTAACTTCTAACAGTGAACACTGAGCATGTATCAGGGTGGGGCAATATCATATAAATTGTAAGAAAGACATGGAGGTACGTTGGGTTATACCTGTCACCAGGACTACCCTGAAGCACTAGCGTGACAACTGTTGTGATACTGGGGATGATCTAAATACTATTCCTCTCAAAGTGGATATTTTCTTTTCCTATTTATTTAATTATTTATTTTTTGAGATGAAGTCTCACACTGTTGCCCGAGTGGGAGTGCAGTGGCAGGATCTTGGCTCACTGCAAACTCTGCCTCCTGGGTTCAAGCGATTCTCCTGCTTCAGCCTCCCAAGTAGTTGGGATTACAGGCACATGCCACCATTCCCGGCTTTGTTGTTGTTGTTGTTGTATTTTTAGTAGAGATGGAGTTTCACTATGTTGGCCAGACTTGTCTCAAACTCCTGACCTCGTGATCCGCTCACTTTGGCCTCCCAAAGTGCTGGGATTACAGGTGTGAGCCACTGCGCCCGGCCAAAGTGGAAATTTTCTAAAACAACAACATTTATTGGTAAAATATGACATTTTCCTTAAAAATTTTCAAAAGATGTTTAAGAACGTTCTCTACAGTTTAGGACATATTTTGAATGTGAATAAAGTTACTCAAAACATTCTATCGATATCCAGTGGGCTTCCATATTTCTTTTCTCTTTAACTAGATGCCAGTCCTATTTGTGTCTCATCAGTGAAAACGTAATTTGGAGGCCTTCTCATTCATTACCTACAACTGGAGTTTTCATTTGTTTGTACTGGGGGATCCTCGCGTTAACTGCACACACCTCCCCTTCCTCTGAGTCCCAGCCTTGCCATCTGCCAGGGGCAAGGTCGAAGCAGCCCCTCCACAGCACTGCTTAACCAGATATGACATCCCCGTCCAATTCTGCTGTCAGCGGCATTCTGCTCAGAGATCACCCTTGTTTTACCCCAAGCACAGGTAGAGACTAAATAAAAGGCAATGAAAGAAAGAAGAGCCCTGCCCAGAACCGCAGACACGAGTCACAGCAGGGCCCTGAGAACAGCCTGTGGCAGGAAGCATGGGTTCCAGGTACCCGCCTCCACACTCAGCCCAGCTTGTGTATGTAAGGAAAATCACACCCCAGGAAAGACCGACATTCTTTCTCCGGTTGAAACTCCAAACCCAAACTTATTCTAAAGGAAGCACATTGCCTTTCAAGGCCTTCTAGTTCTTTCTACTAGATGCGGGTTCCTCCTCCGGCCGCCGGCCTAGGGGAAGGGGGCAGGGAGCAGGTGGCAGAGAACATGCTCATATTTCAGAAAGCCGGTCCCACCCGGTGTGCCCCGTCTCACCAGATGTGCAGGCAGCTGAGGGTGGCAAAGAGGATTCCGGCAAGGAAGGCCAGAGGGATGGCCAGGAACACCGTCAGGAACTTGTACATTACGTATTTGCTGATTTCAAAGAGGGCATGGCTGCAGATCCACACTTTGTCAAAGGAGTGCGTAGTCACCGGCTCTGCGATCACATCCTCGAAGCCCAGCTGCGGAGACAGGACGCAGGGACCCCGAGCTGTCATCCCACCTGCCGCCCCGGGAACCGGGAGCGCTCTGGGCGGGGGACGCAGGAGGGAAGGACGTGCCAGGGCGTCCCCCTCATCTCTCAGGGTCACGGTGGGTGCACAGAAATCTGGCTAAGCATTCCTGGCTACGCAGGCGGCCCGGTGGCGGGTGGGACCGGGAAAGGGTGTGGGGGTCAGACCCCGCGGGGCCGACCCGGTGGCGAGGGTGGGGCGGAGCTGAGAGGCGCCCGCACCTCCCGGCCGCGGCGGGGTCTTGGGCCCGCCCTACCCGGGCTTCACCTTGAGATGCGAGTTGAGCCGGTGGGGATCCCGGTCCTGGCCCGAGTCCGCGAACTTCTCGGGGTCGGCGTACTCGAGGCCGCTGTGGTGGCTGTAGGAGTCGTCGTCCATGAAGAGCTGCACGTCCGCCTTTTCCGTCTCCAGCCCCATCGCGGCCTCAGTGCGCGGCCACTGAAGCCCGGCTGGCGCGGTGCTGCTCCGGATCCGCGCGGCCTCCGCTTCCCGTCACGCCCGGCCCCGCCCCGCCTCGCCTCGCCTTGCCCCGCGCGTCTCGGGTGGCGGTTGCTTCCCGCTGCGGGCTCCAGCTCCGGTGCGGCCGCCCCGAGCCCCGCCCCGGCGCCCCGAGCCCCGCCCCGAGCCCCGCCTCCCCGGCCGGGGTGCAGGGAACCGTCCCCACGAGTCACAGCCCAGGCCCTGCCGAGGGCGGAGACGCGCGCAGTCACCCTGCTAGGCGCCCGGACGCTGTGGCCTCAGAGCTGGCTGGTCGTCCCGGGGATGACGACCGCCTTCTGGGAGGTGGGGAGCCTTGCAGTTAGGAGCTGAGGAGCCTTGCAGTTAGGAGCTGAGGGTGCAGAAGCAGGTCTGGGCTCACCTTCTCTGCGTTTGCCCTGTGTGCTGCGGCCCACAGTGCTGGTACTGAGCCTCTGAGAACCTCAGCTGCCTCTTTTGCAAAATGGGAGCTGTGGCGCCTGCTTCATAGGTGTCCTGTGAGTATTAAATGTTAATTTCATGTAAAATTCTAACACACGTGGCCCATGGCCGTAACACACAGTAATCAACTTCCAGTCAACGTTGCTGCTGCTGTACTGAGTACCAGAATGCCAGGTGACCTGCAAGCGCGTTGCCATCCCAGTGCCCTCAGCGGTGTGAGCTTGCTGGAGCGGTGTGCATGCGGAGCTGGGTAGGCCAGCGCCCTGGTCCTAGAGTTTGTGCCTTCAGGCCCCGAAGGATGAGGGAAAATCTGATTTTTTTACTTCCTAAATTACACCTTTTTCTCTTTTCTTTTTTTTGACAGAGTTTCGCTCTTGTGCAATGGAGTGATCTTGACTCACCGCGACTTCTGCCTCCCGAGTTCAAGCGATTCTCTTGCCTCAGCCTCCCGGGTAGCTGGGATTACAGGCATGCACCACCACGCCCAGCTAAGTTTGTGTTTTTAGTAGAGACAGGGTTTCTCCATGTTGGTCAGGTTAGTCTCAAACTCCCGACCTCAGGTGATCTGCCTGCCTCGGCCTCCCAAAGTGCTGGGATTATAGGCATGACCTACTGCGCCCGACCTACATGTTTTAATTTTTCTTTGAACCAGACTCTGTTAACAAAGATTCAGGAACCTCTAAGATGCAGTCACATCTGTGATTATCTTGCAGGAAACACGTAAACAGAATCCTAGCATAAAGCCGCATTGCAATGGATGAATCAGCCTGCTGACCACTCACGCAAAGGTTTTCAGAAGGGAGTAGTTTGCATGTTCATAAAGGGCTTTAGGGTCTGGTAGATTTATACGTGTGTTTGGGGAGGAAGGCCAGTTAGTGAAAATTTGCCAAAAGCAAAACAGTGAGAACTAGGCTTCAGGTGCAGGTTGCTCAGAGCTCAAAGTAGGCATGTAGTAAGTGTTGCCGGATACAGTGTATTTGGAGTTTGTTGAACATATCAAATCCCCTTATGTGAACTGGATTCGAAGAATTACTTCTTCTGAAAGAAAAAAGATCATTTTTGAAACAGTAAAAATTACAGAAATGAAAAAGAACAGGAACTGAATAAGAAAAATGTTTTGGGGGAGCAAATTTCAATATTTTTAACAATTAAATAAAAAGTTTCCCTGCTGCTACTTCAGTATATGAATAGAGTGTTAAAGGGTTGAATCTCACAGCTATGGAGCCCCTCCTCTCCCAGACACGCCCTTCTTACCCATTCTTTTCTTTTTCACTTATCTTTCCCATTTTAATTTATGTTCAATCAATTACAAAGTGATGTTTTAGACATGCTACTCATTGCATTTTCTGTACTTCTCCATCTTGTCCATTCTCCTGATGAGAATTGGAACTCTTCTAGAATTGTTGCCCAACTACTGTTTATTAAAGTGAATAGAAGTCATGAATCATTATGGGAATCCATAATATCAACTTTGAGGAACTGGAAAAAAAGAGATAATATACAGCCAGATACCATTTGAGAAACATTTATCTTCTCAAAATTATAATCCCAGATTTCAAGGTCTCACCCGAAGAAGAAAGTCACTCCCATAGTACAAGAGTGGGCTTATATAGTGGGTAAAAATCTGACATTAGTACCTCTTACTTTATTAGTATTTGTCCTCTGATTACATTTACATTTCCCATAAGATTATCAGGACATTTGAGAGTTATCACAAATAATAGAGTTGTTTTCAGGAAGTGGCCAAAACAACGATTTAGATGATAGATTCATTTGTAAAATGATAGATATTTAAGAAAGGTGTCTCTAAAACCCATCTAAATGAAACCTGTCTAGATTTGTTGTATGCAGCATAGAACTTGAAAGGGGAGGATTCATTCATTCATCCATTTGCAAATTTTTATTGAACAAGCTCCTCCCCCATGGGTGAGATCTAGTGAGGTTCTTATTTTGATGAAATTCTTGTCCATTTCATCATTTTAATACATAAGTTGCTTTGAGAGAAGCTATAAAAATGATTTTGCTTATCCTGTTGGTCAGTGTTTAGATAATGTTAGTGTTATGGTTTGGATCTGTGTCCCTACCGGAATCTCATGTGGAACTGTAATCCCCAATGTTGGAGGTGGGGCTTGGTGGGAGGTGATCGGATCATGGGGACAGAGTTCTTAGGAATGGTCTAGCAACACTCTCCCCACTGCCCACCCCCACATCCCCATCCCTGCTCTCACACAGTTGGTACTGTATAGTGAGTGAGTCCTCATGAGGTCTTGACCTTCAAAAGTGTGGCACCTCCCCCTCACCTTTCTTTGGCTCCTTCTGCAGCCATGTGAAGTGCTGCTCCCCCTTTGC
The DNA here is from genome assembly GCA_963574635.1 of Cheracebus regulus. NCBI lineage: Eukaryota > Metazoa > Chordata > Mammalia > Primates > Pitheciidae > Cheracebus > Cheracebus regulus. The sequence goes on along the minus strand of CAUYQU010043586.1, from coordinate 2,046 downwards.
CTTCCACCATGGTTGTAAGTTTCCTGAGGCTTCCCCAGAAGCTGAGCAGATGCCATCATAATGCTTCCTGTACAGGCAGTGAAACTGTAAGCCAACTAAATCTCTTTTCTTTATAAATTACCCAATCTCTGGTATTTCTTTATATCAATGTGAGAACAGATTAATAGAGTTAGCTACTCTTTTTCTCAAGGGGCTTAAACCAGAGTGATTCCCACAGCAATGGCATCTGTCCTTAAGAACATAAAGGAAAATTTACCAGGAAAGGGAAAACGAAAGGAGATGGATGGGTGCTAAATGGCTGAGCACATTCTTGTATCTTCAGGACCACAGGATTACTCTCCAATAAGCACCTTCTACACACTTTAATTGCCCTGTAATCCAGAGAAATTAAAAAATGTATAATAAATTCATATTGGTGCATTTATCTTCTGACTGTTATTATGTATCATAGCTTCTAATAAGAAGGCTGTTTTTAGATGATGTATTAATATATTTTAGAAATAACAATATGATGATAGATTAGAATTTGTGACAAGGATAATTTATAACCATTTTGTTCCTCGCTTCTTTCAGCATAGTGTCAATGGAAGAAGTTTATTTTTCTAGTGCATTAAAAATTGTATGGCAATGCTCTTATGAATAAAAATATCTAATTTTTTTCCCTTCAGCTTTTTTTCAAATCACAAATGTGTCATATTTTTTTCCCTGTATAACTCATATACAATTTTAGTCAGGGTCTGTTTTTCAAACTGCCTTTGAGTAAATTTGTGTGAATGAAAATGCAGTAATAACTTCTTGATCCCACCATATGTTTTAATAATATTTAAAGCATTCGGATTAGACCAGGGTTTCTCAATCTTAACTCTATTGATATTTTGGGCCAGATCATTTTTCCTTGTGAGAGGCTGTCCAATGCATCGTAGGATGTTTAGCAACATCCCTGGCATCTACCCACTAGATACCAATAATACTCCCAGTCATGACAACCAAAATGTTTCCACATGTTGCCAAATGTTCCCTGGGGGACAACATCACCTTTCCCCTTATTTCCCAGGCTGAGAACCACTGAATAAGACAATGTTGAAACAGTGTTGTGTGAATTAGAAAAATTAAGTTCCAGCTCTTCACTTAAAAAATCCATGCTTAAGAGAAATCTCAGAATTGTATTACCAATGTATTAGAAACTCCAGGGCTAGGCCTGGCACAGTGGCTCACACCTATAATCCCAGCTCTCTAGGCAGCTGAGGAGGGAGAATCAGCCAGCCTGGGAAACGTAGTGAGACCAGTCTCTACAAAAAAAAAAATAAAAAATAAAAACACTAGCCAAGTGTAGGGACAGATGCCTGTATTCCTAGCTATTACAAGAGGATTGCCTGAGCCCAGGAGTTTGAGGTTATAGACAAGAGTTTGAGGGCATAGAGCAAGGCCCTATCTTAAAAAAAAGAAAGAAAGAAAGAAAGAAAGAAACTCCACGTCTTTTTGAAATTAAACTTAAGAATATTTGTTTGTCATGTAAAATGTTCAGAAGAACCCATTATCATTGACTAGTTGCAAATTTTTCAATACAATGTTGGTATTCATTAATGAATACATATTAGCCCCCCACCTCCTTCCCTCAGAGATCAAAAGGAAGCAACTGTGAAGCCCTCAAGCCCTGTCTACCTTGCCTGGCCTCCTATACCTTCCTCACAAAGGCTAGGGTTGTTTACATGATTATATCTGGAAAAACATAGACTTGGGACTTCTTGATTTATAAGATTCCATCTTAAAGCTATAAAATTCAGTGATTTTTCCAACCTGACCAATATGATGAAACCCCATCTCTACTAAAAATACAAAAAAAAAAAAAAAAATTAGCCGGGCATGGTGGTGCACACCTGTAATCCCAGCTACTCTGGAGGCTGAGGCAGGAGAATTGCTTGAACCCAGGAGGAGGAGGTTGCAGTGAGCTGAGATTGTGCCACTGCACTCCAGGCTGGGTGACAGAGCGAGACTCTGTCTCAGAAAAAAAAAATCAGTAATTTTTGACAGTCTTCAGCAGCTGAA